>JAEQBH010006859.1:0-137853 GCA_016808115.1 Tetrastigma voinierianum
GCAGTGAGTGCCTTGTTTAATTCTCGATGGCTTTTCGTGATAAAATCAAAATCAATTAAGAACATGTATTTTATAATTACATAATTTTTATATAAGAAGAGTTAAGAAAATTGAAATGAGTTTAGTAATGTAAAAATAATTTTAGAAATTTTTTATTTTTTTATCTTTTACTATTTTCCTTCTGCCTCAAAATTTTAGGAACCAAACATGTTAAATAAATTATTACTAGGAGCTTGACCAATTCAGTTGAATTAAGGTGCATAACAATCCAAGTAAGGTTTTACATGCAAAATGCTTTTCTGTATGATTTATCAACAAACGATTGATCACAATAATAAACACGTCTCAATCCGGATATCAATTCTCAATTCAAAAAAGAAGTGAAAGTAAAAACAAAAGCTTTAATTTTGATTAATAAAGGTGATAAAAAATGATAAAAAAAGTCCTAAAACATTTATTTATATGTGTTAGGCATAATAAACTTTTTACCTAATACATTAGCCATTAAAACTATAAAATAATAAATTTTGTTTGATTAGTATTAAAAATAATGTCAGATTTATGTTTTTATTTTCTTTCATTTTTCTCTATATTTCCTTTCATTTATATTTTTCTTACCATTTTACTAAGAAACCAAACATAACCTGAATTAATTCCAAAGACAAATCAAGCACAAAATTATAAATAGTTTAATAACAATTTGATTTTGCTTTGAATTAAAATATAAGGCTTTAGAAATCTAAATGTAAATAATTTTCCACATTGAGGGGAGCAAATAATAATAACAGAGTCCAGCCCTATATATGTGTATATACCTATGCACATATATAATTAATCTTGCCCATTGCAGATATGGGCAAGACTCGGAAACCACCTAGAAATTCCGGCTAGGCAGATAAGCAGGCTATTTTCATGTTACCAAAGAGAATTATCATATGCCTCAGCAACATTTTCCACTTCACCTTTCACCTAGGGGTATAATCGAATCGAGTCAATATAAAGTCAAACTCGAGCATTGGATTTAAAACCCGAGCTTGAATTTGTTTCAGGCTGTTAGGCATTGCCATTAACCAAATACCAAACTTGTCGTAGAGATTCTTTGACTGACTGATAAACTCAGAACAAGTTAAAGAAATTAACATTTAATTACTACCAGACTTCATTCAATTAATGATTAATTTAAACAGCAAGGGATTACCAGGGTTTTGGGTTTCTTTATATGTGTAATTTAATAAATAAATAAAATAATAAAACTCAATTAAGCTTCTAGCTTGAATATAAGTATTGTGATACTCGACAAACTATTCGAATTCAAGCTCGACTCAATTAATTTCGGATCGAATTCGAGTATTTTATGAGTTGAACTCGAGTAACTCATTAGTAGATTGATTTGTTTATACTCCTACTTTCACCTATTTTTTACCATTCTATGGATGGAGTATAAAATCTTTATAATTAGAAAACCTGATTGAGCTCGGACCTCCCATTAAGCTGGCTCAGCAGCAAACCAAGAACTCTCCACTCCTGCTTGGACAAGAGATATTACTCTCTGCTGGAAATTAAATTGAATTTGTACCGACAAGATGACATCAAGACCGTCTTTGGTCCACACATGAACTGATCAACTCATCCAAATAACCAGCTGCCCGTTTAGTAAAGGCAGGTGAAATCCATTAGGGTTGTGATGGGTTCCCATAAAGTATTAATGAAAAAAAATAATGCTCTGAAAAATGATTTTTTGTTTGGTTGTCTGTTTGGTATACATTTATTAATTTAATTCATATCTCTTCCACCAATTTATAAAACAAATATTCCTAAAAAAAATGTTTTTTTGAACAATTCATAAATTATCTTTTAGGGAAAAAAATAATAATAATTTTTTGAACAATTCATAAATTATCTTTTTTTAAACAATATAATTTATGAATTGTTTAAAAAACTATCTTTTTGTTTTTTGGAAATGATTGGAGTTCATTTTAAATGGATAATATAAAGAAAATATTTTAGGAATATTTGTTTCATAAATCGGTGGAGGGGGTATGGATTAAATTAATAAATGAATTAGAAAAAAACTATTGTCTTGAACTTTTAAAAAATGGTGAAACCGGCAATTGAGTACAAAAATATGGTGAAGCCGCTGTTCAGAACGACATTAGCCATCGCCTCGCTGCCTGCACCGTTTCGCCATCGCCCTCAAACACACTACTCGATAATAGCTTAATTCAAAACTAATTTTATAATGCTTTTTTTTTAAAGCTCTATTTTAATCCAAAACTCAGCCTTAATAGTTCGAAACAGTTTTATGTCTAATAGGTAAAGCAAGTTTCCAATCCATTGATGTCTCGAAACAGAATCAGATCTGATAGGGTTTGAAAAATAAGGCTCACAAACCCACTCGTCAGGCCCAAGAAAGAGGCCAGCACAACGAAACACGCAGACCCACTCGCTAAACCCCAAAGGAGATGCATGCCTATTGAAGCATCTGTGCCTTTTTTATGCCAAAGATTCAAGCCTCGTGCCAAATTTCAAACGGCGTCCAATCCGCTCTACCAAAGGTTGATCATGGGAAGTCTCCCATAGATACAGAAAATAGAATAATCCCTAATAATATATTATCCCGCAAATCCAACCAAATCTCACCAATAAGGAAAGAAAGATAATAATAGCTCATAATCAAGTCGGATCCCCCAATAAGGAAGGAAGATGAATAAACTGCTCTTTCTATATCCTTTACCAAATCCGATACCGATAATAACAAGAAATATCCCATCCAATGGGAATGAATCCTAATCACTATCCAACTGGTAGAACATCTACTATAAATACGCGCCACCCGATCTATGAAAGGCACGCATACTCACGCAAACATACAAGTAATACATTCGCCTCTAAGTAGTCCATCTTTTTCTCAAAGAAACCGACTTGCATCTGAGCTACGCATTTGGCGGCTTCCCGCCGAATTTCCTTCTTTCTTGTTTTTTACAGAGGAGTGCCGGGCCCGTAGCTTCCATGCATCAAAGACGGGCAAAGACAAAGATTTGCACAATCCAGAGCTCATACTTAACTCCGCAAGAATCCAACTCCGCCCAACGACCCTACACGCTCCACCCTGGGCCTGCTAAAAGCATCATCAATTGGCGCCACACTGTGGGGAACGAGCGGCCTTTACAAATATAACCGAGCTCGGCCATTGATGGTATCGACTCGGAACACAAGCAGGAGCAACGCTAATCCTCCAAGGATGCAGGACTAATCAGGCAACGCAGACAGCCGACCTCCCGGCACGTTAGAAGCAATGCAAGCTAACACGAACGAGGTGGAGGCGCTCCGCCTCACCAACCAACGCCTGATAGAAGAGTTAGAGCAACTTACCAGGCAGATGCAACGCCCACAGGAGACACGACGAGCTCAGGAAGGTTACAACTTCCCTCCCCCTGAGGAGCAACACAATCTCGACATTCCTCAAGGTGCTGAAGAAGAAGCAGAGTCTAACCGAGCTAGGTACGGACTACAATCGCCCTCGAAGAGCAGGGCAAACGGCTAACGCCTCGGGAGGGGCATATCTGGGAACCTGAGAACTACGCAACCCTCAGCCAAAAGCAGGAGAACTATCATGGGAGCAAGAGGTTCAAGAGCGCCTCCAACAAGAGCTCAAATTCTGCATGGCTGAGGTAGTAAGAGGACGCGCCCCGACACTATGGATACCTGTACAACAAACTCGAATCACCCTTCATACCGAGGTGCTTCACTTCCCTCTTCCAAAGAAATTGTGATGCCACAGCATTCGATGGTGTCAAGGATCCATTCGATCACCTCAACACTTACAAAAATCAAATGGAGCTGCATGGGTATCAAGATCCGGTGTGATGCAGAGCTTTCACTATCACCCTAAAAGGCCCAGCCTTGGCATGGTTTAGCTTCCATCAAGCCAATCTCTCATTCAGAGCTAACCATTGTATCTGCCTCTCACTTCATCAGGGCCAGATGAGAGAAGCCAAGTTATCATCCGCCGACCATCAAGCGTAACTCAAGAAAACCCGAGGTCTTATGTCCAGCAATTCAATGCGAAGTCTCTAAAGGTGGATATACCTGATGAGAAGTTCGCGACACGTATTCATCATTGGCTTGTGGTGCAATAAAGACTCGATGTTTTCCATCTCCAAAATCCCCAAGCAAGCATGGCCGAGGTGCTTCGCAAAAGCAAGAGAAGTATATTAACTGGGTGAAGAAGCTCTCATATCCAAGAAAGAGAGCTCTTCCACTCATAAAGAAAAAAGCTGATAGACAAACGACGAGGACGGCTTCAAGACAAAGCGACCAGAAGGGTCTCCAAAGAAAAATGGAGAACGGTCCCCAAAAGGCGGGGGAACCCGTGAGATTGTCTAGGTCCACCGTAACCGAAAGACGACGACGTTTACTCATTTCATTGCTTTCACCCTTAACAGCCTCTGTGATCACAGTCCCGCACGAAGTAAGAAACGAATGGGGCCTCGAGAGGTGGCCAACTCAAATGAAGTCAGACCACAACAAGAGACAACTCTAAGTACTGGGAGTTCCATAGGGACTACGGACACTGCGACGGGACGACCGTATACAACCCAAGAGAGAAATAGAAAATACTACACAGTACCTCCGACGCCTATATCCCCTCATAATCAAGCTCGTAACCGTGCCCCGTCTCAAAGAACTCACCACCTCGGGTGCACGACGACTCAAAGACTAACAACCCCTAGGGTGAAATCCGTAATCTCAGAGGAGGGGAATCATTTCGCTAAGGCCCATCTAATGCTAAAGATTAGGTCAACAGATATGAATACAAGCAAAGGTCTAAACTACCGCTATTTCGACACGTCCATCACATTCGGGACTTCGACCGAGGGATGCTAACACCTCATGATAACCCATCGGTAGTTCGCGCAGTCAGGGCTGAACAAATAGCTTCATCTGTCCTAATTGACAACGGAGTTCGATATCATCTTCGCACAAATTTCGATAAAATGGGCATCTGGTGCGGAGAAACTGAACCTGCCAACACTCATCCGCGGTTCTGGGGAAAAGCGTATTAATTCTAAAGCTCAATACAACCGGTACCACCTTGGGGAGAGATCCCCATGCCGCTTAATCGACTACTTTAAGATTCCTTATCGTGAGACGCCCGTCCGCTATAACATGCTGCTGCATTCCTCTCAATGCAATAAGAGCCATCCTCCGCGCACCACATGATGATCAGTTCCCATCGTGAACCGAGTAGGAATGGTTCAAGGAGATCAACAAGGGCCAGGGAATGCCACTCAAGATCCATGAAATGTAAAACTACCGACAACATATACCCGACGAGCTCGACACGCGTGATTCCAGGTGCCTCCACTGACCGAGCCCTCGAAGAAACCGGAACCGGTGATTGTTGGACGACGACCCCGAACATCTCGCCTATATCGGCTCCAAGCTAGCGGAAGACCTCAAAAACCTCCTTATCCATTTTTTAAGACAGAACAAAGACGTCTTCGCATGGAAGCAAGCGAACATGGGAGGAATTGATCCTATGGTAATCACTCACAGGCTGAACGTCAGCCCATCCTTCAAGCCAATCAAACAAAAGAGGAGGAGCTTCACACCAGAAAGACAAAAAGCCATCAACGAGGAAGTCAGCAAACTCCTTCAGGCAGGAGCGATCAGGGAGGTAGAATATCCTGAATGGCTAGCCAACGTCGTACTCGTCAAAAAAGCAAACGACAAGTGGCGACTCTGCATCGACTTCACTGACATCAACAAAGCGCTACCAGCGACGCTTCTCCTGGCTGCGGAATCGACCTCATCGTAGATGCCACTGCTGGCCATGAACTCCTCAGTTTTATGGATGCCTTCTCTGGATATAACCAGATCAGTATGGACCCAACCGACCAAGAAAAGACCTCGTTCGTCACAGCGCAGGGAACCTATTGTTATCGTGTGATGCCCTTCGGGCTCAAGAACGCAGGAGCTACGTGACGTAGGTCGTGAACTCGGATGTTCAAGAAGTGCATGTAATAACTATGGAGGTGTACATAGATGACATGCTGGTAAAATCCACCACAACTGAGCTCCACATAGCTCACCTATCCGAGGCGCTCCATATCTTGAGAAATTACAACATGAACCGAATCCACCGGGCGTGCTCGAGTATCGCCAGAAAAATCTTTGTGCTTCATAGTCAACCACCGAGGAATCGAGGCAAATCCAGACAAGATAAAGGTCATGTGCTCGACATGCCTTCGCCATCAGGTATAAAGGAAGTCTCGGGGCCGCCTCGACGGAAGGATCGCGCTGTCGTCAGATTCAAGGCAAGTGACAAATGCCAACCTTTCTTCCAAGTCCTAAAGAAGGCCTTTCAATGGGATACGAAGTGTGAAGAGGCATTCTCAGCTTTGAAAACGTATTTGAGCTCTCCTCCCATTCTAGTAAGTCCCGTTGAAGGGGAGCTCCTTACTCTATACTTAGCCGTATCAGACTTCTCGACCAGCGCTGTCCTTGTCAGAGACAAAGAACGAGTGCAGTACCTAGTTTACTATTGCAGTCGTGCTTTGAGAGGAGCAGAGGAGAGGTACCCAAGGATGGAGAAACTAATTTTGGCCTTGGTAACCGCAAATGAACTCCGCCCTTACCTGTGCTCATACCATAGAAGTTCC
Source organism: Tetrastigma voinierianum (assembly GCA_016808115.1). Lineage (NCBI taxonomy): Eukaryota > Viridiplantae > Streptophyta > Magnoliopsida > Vitales > Vitaceae > Tetrastigma > Tetrastigma voinierianum. The sequence continues at coordinate 6,666 of JAEQBH010006859.1, forward strand.
AACTGACACCCGATGAAGCAAGTGTTACATAAAACCGTAAGTTCCAAGGTCACGGCGGCCATGTGAAATGGTACAGTTCGACATCGATACAGTTTTAAACCGGCAAAGAAAAGGGCAGTCCTAAATGACTCGCCATGGAATTCACCTCAGCGGGACTTGGTGAGAACGCTCGAACAATGATTGACCTCCCCATCTCGAACCTCTATGACGGAGCCCTCAAATGCACGCGGAGCCGAGCGTGCCTAATCCCGACCTCCGTAAGGAATAAACATCGAGTACAGCACTGCATTCGATTCCAAGCCTCCGAACAACTAGGTAGCCGAATATGAGGTCAGCCATAGCAGCCCAACCTCGCCCATTCAATCGGATGGACCGCCTAGAGGTCTACAAAGAACTCCCAAATCGGCAGTAAGCACAAATAAGATACCTACAAGGCCAAAAGCCGACGATCTTATATCTCCAAAGGTATGAGATTTATTGAAAAAAATTTCAGGGCCGTTCAGTCGATGTCCCTAGAGGAGTAGAGAACTCCGAGCCGACGACTCGCAAAGTTAGCAATAAATTTTTACAGAAGACCTCACAGTCAACACTGTCGAATACCCTACAGAGTCTCTATCGATCTCTCGGCGACGTGAGGTTGCCCAAAGTTCCGTCCGAGCTGAGTCAGATGGACCCCATTTGGGATTATATAACAGACTAATGCCCACCCCACGACCCGAAAGAAGCAAATGAAAATAAGCACGAGGTCCGCTAAGTTCAATTAATCATATGGAAGCTTCAGACAAGCGAGGCTCTTCACACCTATCCTTGGCGCACGGAAAAGACACCGAACACGCATAAGAGAAGTACACGGCGTATATGCGAAATCATATTGAGCCTGATCATCATGTGAAAGGCTCTCGAGACGGATACTACTAGCCTACAATACTCAAAGACGAATCGACCTACTAAGAAATGTAAGATCTCGCCAGAGCATCGCCAAGATCTCACGCTCCCATCGAGCTCCTCGACGCCAATCACAAGCCCTCAAACTCCTTCCAATAGTGGGGTTTGGACATACTGGGACCTTTGCCCCTGGGGAAGGGCCAATGTAAATTCATCATCGCCGCAGCGGGATTACTTCACCTGCTGGCCGAGGCCGAGCCTTTAGCCACAATCACGTAACGTATGATACGCAATTTTGTGTGGCGAGCCATCATATGCGTGCTCGTATCCCAAGAGCCCGTGCCTGACATCCGAAAAACAATTGACAACGCCAAATTAAATTTCGTGTCGAGCTCTAATTAAGAATTACTTGTTCCTGGGCCATCCGCAGCCTAACTGGCCGTGCCTAAGTCACCATCGAACCCTTAAGGCCGCACTGAAGACCAAATTGGAAGATCTTAAAGGAAAATGGGTAGAATACCTCCCGAGGTAAATTATGGGCCTACTGTGACAACACGTGGTCAAGAACTCCGGCAAAACCCGATTCGCCCAGCCTTCCTGCACTAAAGTAGTGTTCTCATGTCGAGTCGAATTAAAGTCCCAAGGATCGAGTTAAAGAACAGCGAAAGACAATGACAAGTGCTCTCCGTCTAAATTTGGATTCTAGATGAAAACGTGAGTAGGTTCTAAGGCGCATGTAAGACTACCAAAGGAAGACTAGCGAGGCTTCATAACCAAAAAGTCAAAACCTGTGGAGCTATACGGTGTGATTTGTCTAAAAAGCTCCCGCCAAGAAGGAAGAATCCAAAGATTGAAACTGGGTCCCAACTAGGAAGGCCCTTAACATCATATCTCTCAGCCGCCGCATCAGTAATTACGAGCTCCAAATTGTAGGAGGGGAAAATTTTACAAAGATGCCTGAAATGCGAACATCTTAAACGTTTTTATCAGTAGACCTTGGTTTGTAATCTTAAATGGAGATTTATCAATTTTCAGTTAACGATTCGACCATTTACTCGTTATTTTGTTAAGACGTCACAAGCAACTCAAACATATAATGCTCAAAAAAATTACATGCAATAGAATGAGAAAGCTCATAGACATAAAGAAAAAGTCTCTTATTCCAATCGGGACATTCAGCCATAATCGAGGTGTCATCCTCAAGGCCTTAAGGTACATAGTACAAGCAGTTCCCTCAAAAAAAAAAAAAAAAAAAAAAAAAAGAACTTCAGGAAGAAAAAAGGAAAAGAAAACGAGATGAAAATAAATGGAAGAAAAGAAGGTGGAAAAGACTAAGAAGAAAAAAGGGATGGAAAGAGTTTGTGCAAATGGAGAATGAGATGTGGAAAAAAGCAGAAAGAAGGAAGAGAACGAAGGAGTAAGGAGAAAGAGACGAAAGGAGAGGAAGAGAAAGAAGAATGCAGGGTCGAGAAAGCGGCACAAGAAATGCGCCGCCTCTCAGACACATTCCCTGGAAGACGGTTGGGTGGAATAACATGACTCCCATAAAGGGGAGACTAGGGAAAAACACAACTCCCACAAGCAGAAGTCCGACAAAACTGAACAAAAATCTTCATATGGATCCCCGACAAAGACGACCAAGCTTCGACGCCTCATCTCTCACAGATCTCAGTCGCCAACCAGAAGAGGCAGAATATCCAAAGTATAAACTTTATAGCAATGAAGCCGCCATTTATAAGAAGGCCAAAACACTCGGAAATCCGCGCAAAAGCTTCAAATTCTCAATCAATCAGCATTAAAGATGCTCGCACCTTTCCAAGAGGATCAGAAGCCAAATCGCCATGTACAACAACTTCACTTTGAAGAGTTCGTCTACTCGCACGTCACGCACCGAGTCGACGCTCAGTCGGATCGCCACCAAGGCCTCGCCGCTCCGAGCCCAGAGCTCACTTCAAGAGTTCATCTACCAAGACAGCCACACCCTAACGAGTCGACGCCAGCCGGATCGCCACAAAGGTCTTCGCCGAGCCCAGGAGCTCACTTTGAAGAGTTCGTCTACTCGCACGTGCTCACGCAACCCGAGTCATATCACCAGCCGATCGCCACCAAGGCCTCGCCGCCCTGAGCCCAGTGAGCTCACTTCTTTGAAGAGTTCTCGTTTACTTCCGCATAGGTCACGCACCCGAGTCGATCGCCAGTCGATCGCCACTAAGGCCCAATACCGGAGCCCAGTGAGCTCACTTTGAAGAGTTCGTTTACCCGCACAGTCACACAACCCGAGTCGATCGCCTCATACCGGATCACCACCAAGGCTCCTCACTACCGGAGCCTAGTAGCTCACTTTAACGAGTTCATCTTACTCAAGATGCCACGCTGTTCTTAATGAGTCGATCACCAGTTGGATCGCCACTGTTGCCTTACGCTCCGAGCCCAAAAGAGGGGCTCACTTTGAAAGTTCGCCTACTCAGACAAAAATAAGAACCTGGGAGTCGATCGCCTCAGCCGATCGCCACCAAGGCCTCGCCTCGAGCCCGCAGAGCTCACTTTGGATCAGTTCATCTACTTGCACAAAAAGCCAAGCACTCTAATGAGTCGATCGCCAGCTTGATCGCCACCAAGGCCTTAAATACCGAGTCTCTGAGCCAACAAATAATTTCACGAGTTCATCTACTCAACACAGCCCACGCAGCTTAACGAGTCGACGTCAGCCGGATCGTCACCATACCTCTACCGAGCCGAGTAGCTCACTTTGGAAGAGTTCGGTTTACTTTAATGTGTCACGCAACCCGGGAGTCAGACGCCCGCCGGATCGCCACCAAGGCCCCGCGCCCGGAGCTCCAAGAGCCTTACTTTCACGAGTTCGCCTACTCAAAGATGCACCACTGCACCCTAATGAGTCGACTCAGCCGGATCGCCACCAAGGCCTTAGCGCCCGGAGCTCAGCAGCTCACTTTGACGAGTTCATCTGACCAAGACAGCCAATTTACCCCACGAGTCGATCGCCAGTCGGATCACCACTAAGGCCTTAGCGCCCGGAGCCTAGTAGCTCACATTGACGAGTTCAACCATTCTACACAAGCCATGCAGCCTAGGAATCGCCTCACCAAAGTAAATCACCCTGACTGAGCCCAAGAAATTTCACATCACGAGCTCAACCATTCTACACAGGCCATGCAACCTAGGAATCAGTTCGACTTAGGCAAATCAGCCGACGGAGCCCAGCAGCTCACATTGACGAGTTCAACCATTCTACACAGGCCATGCAGCCTAGGAATCGCCTCACCAGCGACCACCACCCGAGCCCAACAGCTCACATTGACGAGCTCAACCATTCTACACAGGCCATGCAGCCTAGGAATCAGTTCGACTCAGGCAAATCAGCCGACGGAGCCCGCCAAATACATTGATCGAAGCTCATCCACTCCGCATAGGCCATGCAACCTATGGTCGACGCTGTGATTATCATCCAGAGCCCAACAACGCACTTGAAAGCTCAATCGCTTCACCTCAGCCATAGCCCAAAGGTCGCTTCAAATCTCAAAGAGTTCAAATTTCCATAAGGCCCGTGAGCCCAGAGCCTCAGCGATCAGCTTTGAGGAGCCCAAATATCTCAACTCGTGACGCTTAATTCGCACTCATGCATAAGCAGTCAATTCAAATCAAGCATAACAAATACAAGATAATAAGTAGAGGCGAAATAAGTAAGATGAAAAATGAGTATTCATTAAGCGAAAAGGCTGATGTATGTCTTAGGTCCTGTGCTCAATAAATATATATATATATATATATATATATATATATATATATATATATATATATATATATATATATATATATATATATATATATATATATATATATATATAAAGTATAAAGCCGACATCGGCAAAGAAGACGTACAGAGATCGTGCATCGGTTGGGAGGAGAAGACGTGAAGAAGGAGAGGGCCTCAACAGGTGCCTACTTCTCCGTAATAATCGCAGAGAAAGACCCCCATCCTCCCTTGCCGCGAAGGTCGCTGAAATCCGTGCCTAATAGGCATTAATACTCTTCCGAAAGGCAAGCTACCCAGAACCCATCGGCACAAGCCTACTTCGCCTCCAATAACTTCGCCCCGCTGACGGCACCAGCCATTTGGCTAATGAAGGTCCTCCCACGCCAGCCGCACGCACTCCTCGGCCGTGTTCCGGCCAGGTGGCGCCTTTGTTATTCACGACGAAGCCCCGCCCAACATTGCCTTATCACGCAGGTCGCCTTTAATCGCGACGTTAGCCTTCCTTAGACTCCCGGCTCGCTCGATGTGAGTAGTCATCCTAACCGTCTGAAGCTCATATTAAGTGCATCGCACTCGTCCCTAGCCTCCATCAAGTCGCTCGCACAACCCGCAGCTTCATCTCGAACTCCAAGCTCGCCTTCGCCATCGCGTCGCTTTCGATTTCATCTTCTACCTGCCGAGCACGTGCCGACGTGGTATGCTTCAAATCAGATTTGAGTCATCGCTTCCTGGCCATACGCTGCACCGACCGCGCGAACTCACTCGGCCAGATATAGAAGCCACCGCCTTGTAAGCCCTGGGCTTTGGCATGACTCGCACGGCCTGCCAAACCCTTCAAATGAAAGTGTACCACCACGCGACCCAGCATTTAATCAACACCTAATGCAAATTCACAACAACTCAAAATGGAATGAGACATGACAAGGTATGGGAACTTACAGAGGCGACCCCTTGTAGATAGCCAAAGCCCTCATCAATCTGCAGCACCACCCTCGAGATCAAAATCCTTAAGAATGGATGAAATCATACCGCCGCGAGTTCTAAGATTGATAAGCAGAGTCCCTGTCTCCGCCAATTTCGGATTCCAGATCTTTCCTCCCTCAACTCTTCCGCCTTCGAGAAGGTGACCTAACCCTCTTCGTTGGCGGGTTCCGTACTGCAATGGGCGTGGATGTTCAACTGGCCGTCAACGGTCCCACCTGACCTCAGCCTTCTCAAGCAGCCAGCACTCCGCAGCTGGTCGCGAACTCAAACTGTAGGAGCCTCAACCGGAGGCGACTGCGCCGCTCCGGCCAACCTCGAGTAGATTCGGAGAAAAGACAGACGCCCCTAATCTCGAACTTTGACCAAAGCCGTGGATCTTCAACCCGGAGTCCGTTTTTCGTTTACGCCCGGGCTTCTCCGAGTTAGCTGCCTAACTGAGCTAGTAGTTCTCCTTAGTGGGTTTAGCAATGAGGGCCCAAATGGGAGGAACTTTCTACGGAAGGAGTTACAAGGCCCGAGGCAAAGAGAGCTTATGCACTCGAGCTCGGCAGCCGTGAATATCCGACTTGATCAGCCTTCGCAAGGATCGGCAGAGGCACTCACCAACGCCAGCGTTATGACGTTATCTTCAGCGCTGAGATCAATTCGAACACCTGAGAAGCATGTAGACAGTACAGAATCAGAAATACCCAATGACCACACACAAGTTATACCAAAAACAGAACGACTCAATGAAGATTCCCGTGGATAGTCCAAGCACGAACGCCCAGTGGTGTCGTCTCGGTCGAGGGTCATATTCCCACCACGGCCACTAACAAAGAAGTAGCGTCCTTTCCACAGCCTTTGGGAAGAGGGAAGACTGAATCACAGAGGAGCGCCAAACGCCATAAAAATAGAGAGGAAGCTCCTACGGTCTCCCTTCTAAAAAGATAGCGAGCAAGGCTATCGGGACACCGGAGCCCCGTCCCCAAAGAAAACCAATGCATCAACCAAGATACCCCCAACCATCGGGCGCGAGCTGAGTATGACAACATTGAAGTGCCGCAAACCCATTTGCATGGCGATGCAGAGGGAAAGCGAAGACCATTATCGGCGCCACCTCTAAAGAAGCACACCATCTTAGGTACCTGAGACCACATAAAGGGTTAAATGTTAGGGGACTACACCCGAACGCTAAAGGGAGGTCAGAACGTCCCGCAAGCAGACCAGATGAGGGACCGACCTTGCTAGGTCCCACAGTTAAAGCATGCTGAATGGCATATCTTAGGTATTCTGACCCCCCAGGGTATTTAATCAGGTTTACTTTTCCCTTACCCTTGTCCAAGGGAAGAGGAGGCGCCTCTGGGGCATCTCGAAGTTCAACCCCGGCCGAACGGTCGGAGACACCGCCAGTCCGCCCGGAACCGGCAACAACCGAAGAGTCACCACCTATACGCAGAGAAAGAACGACCCGGACCCATAATGGCACAAAATTCGGCCAACCTAACTCCTAGCGTCGTCTTGCCTCGGGCTTCGAAAAGAGACCAAGGAGACAAAGACGAAGGACCGGCAGAATACAAATGTAAAGGCTATCCTAAGAAAGACGCTGCAGGAAAGACTCGCGACAAAAAGACTCAAAATGTAAGACTAAGAGAGAAGGAAGTCTCAACTCGCTTAAAGGCAAAGAAAAGGTCTCGTGGATCGCAGGCACACAAGATGTAGGATCCGGGCGAAAGAAACGTAAGGAACCGAAGGAGTGGGAAGAAATGAGCACGAAAACCAAGAAATCATCATTATCATAAGACAAATGACGGCGACCAAGCCCTAACTAATCCGTGTTCCCGGCTGCACACGGAAATTGCAACTGCATGCAGAAACGCTACTTCGCCCACGCACACCGCACACAAAGCGCAGGGCAAACCACAAAGCCAAAAATAAGGCTCATTGCACCACCGGCCGTGCCCAAGAAAGAGGCCAACCTAACTAAACACGCAGCCCACTCGCCAGAAACCCCAAAGGAGCAGGCATGCCCATCAAGATCTGCGCCTTTTACGCCAGCATTGCTTCCTTCGTGCCACCTGCACGAAGGTCCATCCGCCGCCTAAAGGCCGATCACGGGAAGCCCCCATAGATACAGAAAATATAATAATCCCTAATAACATTATCCCGCAAATCCAACCAAATCTCACTAATAAGGAAAGAAAGATAATAATAACTCATCATCAAGCCGGATCCCCTAATAAGGAAGGAAGATTATCCCAAATAAACTGTTCTTTCTATATCCTTCACCAAATCCGATACTGATAATAACAAGAAATATCCCATCCAATGAGAATGAATCCTAATCACCATCCAACTGGTAGAACATCTACTATAAATACAAGGTTGGGCTACCCCATCTGCGGAAAGGTAATGCGATACTCATACGCAAAACATACGCAACACATTCGCCTGGGCATCCATCTTTTTCTCGAAGAAATCGACTTAGGCATCGGGAGCGCCACGGCGAAGCCCTCACCGACCCCTTTCTGCTTTTGCAGAGTGTCACGCTTCCAGAGCTTGCACTCAGCATTGCAAATAGATCCTATTTCAGCCTGTGACGATCCAGAGCCTCGCAGCCCCAGCCCGCCAACAATCCAAATCAACACCAACGATCCCTACACGCTCCACCCGGGGGCCCGATTAAAAAACATCATCAAGATCAATGTCATGTTTCAACAGATAATCCATGCAAATATCTCCTGTTAGTTGTATGTAAGAATCATTGGCAATTGATTATTAAAATGCTTGTGTTATCCAAGTTAAGAAAACAAAAAAAGGAAAATTATTGAATGGAACAGGTTAGATGTGACTTAAAGAATTATAAAATCTGGATAAAAGTCTGCTGTTGTTATGTTACATTATTTAAGGTCAATACAAGTCGGCGAAAATCTTGATCACTCGTGAGGATTACAAAAAAGGTCAAAAGAACTCGATTTAAGTTCCAAATGAAAGAAAAAGTCAAAAAAAAAAAAGAAAAAAAAAAGTTCCTAATGAAGGAAGCATTGTACTACTATATCTCAGATGCCAGCAATGTCTTATACTCCAAAATGAAAGCAAATCTGATGCACCTAGAAAGATGAATACAATCAGATCGAAAGGCTCTCTTTATAATTTCAATGTAAGGGAAGGAAAATTAGTAGAAGTGCCCCTGTTACTAACCATGTGGGAAAAGAAAGGATAAAAAAAAATGCCCCTCCTCGAGTTTGGGTCAAAATGATTTTTTTAAACAAATATTGATTTTATATCTTATTCCAAACTATTATCTAATCTAGCTTCTTTGATGTCACCTAGGCGAGATGTCCAATTTTTTTTAATCTAAGTTAGAAGCTGTATTATCAACTATGATTTTATTTTTTAACTAAAGCCGTAATTAGAACTGGTAAATGGGGTCGCCTTAATCCATTTCCTCGCTACGGCTAAAAACGGGTCAGACTAATCGACAATTTTGGTCTGCAAGTATGTTGATCACCCAACTGTAATCCATACAGACATGGGCTATAAAACGGCCAAAACCTTAAAAAAATCTAAAAAAATTAATTTTACAAATTTATCATTCTTCAAATACAAATATATAATAATAATTAACATATAAAATGATTGAATTTAAACAATATAATAATAGTAAACAAACTTAAATAAATAAATAATGTTAGAACATTGATATAACCAAAATACCAAACAAATTAGCTAAATAGTACAAAAACAATAAAATAACAACTTAATAACATATTTGAAAACAACACTAAAGTATCAAATAAAATCTCTTATAGTCTCTTAATCTTCATCCTCATTCATTATATCCACAATAACATGAGATTCCAAATTACAAATGATTCCATATTAGAAAGATATATCAACATGGTAGTTGAATTATCATCATATATTAATTAATTTATAATGTTAATAACATAAATTTTATTTATGTTTGGAATAAAAAATATTTTTCAATCGTATAATAATAAAATATCCTATTTGTTTGAAAATTCATCTTGCTAAAATATATAATCATATTAAGAAATAAATTAGTGCATAATTTTTGTTAAATTTTTTAAAAATAACATTATTTTGTTATTAACACTAGTTTAAGTAATAAAATTATTTTAAAATATACGATAATTTAGCTATTAAATTAAATTTATAAACTAATACAACTTTATTTTTATTAAAAAACATATATATGATTGAATAAAATTTAAAAGATAAATAAAAAAATGAAATTGTAAATATTTAAAATATGATTAATAAGATAAATTTTTTTTATTCAATATTAAAATTGTAATTTATTTAATTCAAATATATTCCGTAAATTTTCATACAAGATTTTTAAATAAATTATCATATAAATATATTAAAAAGATACATTTAGAAATTAAAAATAAAATAGTTAAAACAATAAAGTTTAATATATTAATCATATATTATAATAATTATTATTTTTAAAACCCAGAGATAGCCAAAATATCAAATTTTATAAATAAATCCTTGAAAATTTTAATTACTAAGGTAGTTACTTAAAAAAATTAAATAAAAATTTCGAATAATTGTGCTAACCTCACTCCAAACCCATATGAGCTTATAGCCAAAACGGCGAGTCAATTTGATCCAATTTCTTATCCGCATCTAAATTCGACAACCCAACCGGCCAAAAAATTAGGCGCAGTTGAAATTGACCCATCGCTTCAACTCTATATTACTAGCCTCTAGTCGTAATCGACAATCCGCGACTTGAGATATAAATAAAACCAAGCATAACAACTATGACTTTAATATGTAATTAAATCGTAGCTTATCAATTACGACTTTAATACAAAATGAAACCGGTAATCGACAACTACGGTTTTAAGAGAGATCGAACATATGTTTGTAGAAAATGTTAAACAATTTTTTTTTTTTTTTTCAAAACAAGGGTATTTTGACCCAAAGCCTCCTTTCTGGATATTGACTAGAGGAGGAAGTCATTGTTCCCTCTCAAAACCCTGAACATTGAAGACAATTAGATCAAGAAAGTACCATAAGAGAGTAAAGACAAAGCCCATATCACCTGGGGTTAAGTAATCAGAGTGCCCAAATGACCAAAATTATGACACTTACGGATCTGTGAGAGGTTCTAATCGTACCTTGTGTACTGGAATTTTTTTCTGATAACCATAGATGTTCAAACCAGAGTTTGTACGTATATCAACTAATCTTAATCTTACAGACCCCCGGTTAACATTCGAAAGAAACCCTCGTGGACCATTAAGTAATCCATCCTGTCTGTTTACATCTATTGAGCTACCCCTAGAGTTACCTAGAACTGGGATATAACAATGGCCATCCAGATGTTTCTTCTGAAATCTTCCCACTAATATAAATTACTTTCATCCACCAGCAATTCTTTTCCTTTGCGTGCTTGTAGATTGGAAACTGGGTCAAAGACTACTTCAGGGAACACATAACTAGACATAACCCCTCCATCTTCCTGAGCAATTTCTTCTACTGGACGAGATCTTATCAGTTGCTTCTGAAAAATATAAAAGTGTTTCTGATCTAGGAGAAACTGGAAAAGGTTTTCTCAGACGCCCACAGCCAAAAACTTCCACCAAATCCAAGTCAGGAAAGGTGAGGAATCCGTGGGGATCCTTGTTGAATATATGCTTCAGTTTCGGAAGATGATTAAAACCCAAATAACTCAAATGTGTGACTGTTGTATCTTCAAGAAAATTTACCCCTTCCAGATCAAAAACTTCTTCTATTGAATCACAGTAGGCTGTTGTGAGAACCCGCAGACTCGGTAACCACTGTAGTGCATGGAATGAAAAAACATTCCGTAGTTCTTTACAATATTCTACCTTCATTTCCTCCAGGTTGCTAAAGGAATTGTCAAGAAGTTGATTGTGCCATATCTTTTTCACACGATCGAGACCAGAGATACGCAAGAACTCCAAGCTAGGGAGTGCAACCTGTGGAATTCAGCTCATTTAAATGAAATACATCTGATATTTTGAATAACTGAACATGCAAGGATACATACAAAGCATAAAGGTAGGAATTTGTAGAGACAAACTAACCCTTTCATCGAAGAGCGCTGGAATTGGGATACCGGGCCTTCTGAGATTATAGAAACTTGAGAGGCTGGGCAAAGATTCAAGCGAAAGGGAGTACTAGTTCAGGAAAATCTTCAACAGCCTCTTCTGCCTCTTCCTGTACTGTAATTTCTTTTCAGTTCTTGAAGCCCCTTCTTGCATATGTGCTTCAATTCTGGGTAGATCGATTACTTAGTTCTTCAACTTTGGAAGCCTCCCAACATGTACATTGTGAGTGTCTAGTCCTTCAAAATTAAATACCTCTTCAAGAAGATTACATGCTCTCACATCTAGTACTTCCAAATTCTGTAAACCTGGTAGCAAATTGAGAGGAGCTACCGTCAACAAGCTTGAGCAGTTCTCGATGGTCAGGAACCTTAGATTACAGAAGGAACCAACTGGAAGCCGGCCATGGCACACGCCTTCCAAGCGGATCAAATTATCGAGAAGCAATGACTTCAGGACAGGGAAGGCGCCATCTGCTGGAAGCCCATCCACTGAGTTGATGATGAATTGAATTTCAGGACTGTTTTGGACATGGAGATACTGCAATTCACGAAAACCCTCCCTATCCAAATTCAGAAGATTTTTGGTGCCATTGAGCTCACGCAAGCATAGGTCTTCAGTTCTTTTTAACAACTTGCTGATGACATCCACTAAATGAAGGCCTGTGTCGAAATTATCGAGCTTCAACGTTCTTGAGGTTTCATAGTTTCCGTACCAGTCCCAGACATAACCTATAAATATTCTAAACCTCATCAAGTTCCCCAAAAGTTTCCTTTGCGGAAGCAAACTTGCATCCGGAATTTTTACATCTAGAATCATTAATTGAGACAAGAATTTCAGCTCAGCAACCGACGCATGGTCTCCATCGACCTCCCACTGCGTAAAGCTATTTTCCATGCAAAGTTTCTCCAATTGGGAAAATTTTGATATGGTATTATATGGAATTTCTTTGAGCTGTGAACAGTTGCACAGATCTAGCAACCTTAGGCCGGTCAGTTGTGCCATTTCTCTGGGAAATTTTGAAACATTGGAATGCACTAAGCTAAGAACTTCTAGTTTCGTTAGCTTGCTAATCATAGATATGTTTTTCAAGGCACACTTATGTAGACGCAATGTTCGAAGATTTTGTAGGAAACCTAGTGATGAAGGTAATGATAGAAAATGCATCCCACTCAAGTCTAAAACTTGGAGTTCCTTCATCCCTTCAAATTCAAAGAAGTTGGTCCGGATTTCCAAATAAGGGTCCTTACAGGACAATCTAAAAATTTTGAGTTTTGGACATTCCAACCGTTCATCAGGGAGCTCATGGATATGCCTCAAATTCGTGTATAGCATGCACCTGCAGCTTCGTCTGTCTTGGACCATTCTTCCAATCGAACACCTTCTCTTGCGAGCCAATGATCGTCCTCGGTTGCAATTTCTATCTCATCTGTCTTTGACCATTCTTCCGATGGAACGTCTTCTCTTACAAGCCAATGGCGCTCCCTGGATGCAATTTCTATGGCAAGATCACGAAGAACTCCATGCATTATGACACGCTTATCATCCTCACAGCCCAACAGCAGACTTGCTGATCTGAGGTCATGTAACAATGACTGAAGCCTATTTGTTGCTTCTTCAAGTGTGTTGACGCCTTCAAACAAAGCCAGACCGATAACATATTCCAGCAGGACGTCTGTACCAGCATCATTAGCAATTAAACCACAAAGCAAGAGCAATGACTTGATCTCGTCATTGTTCAAATGACTGTAACTTAAATTAGCAGTTGAATATAACTTTGTCTGAAAAACTCTTCAATGCTTGCTACGACATGGACCTCTAGTTGTTGTAAGGTCTGCTTCCACATAGCTGGATCTTCATGTTTTAATGCCTTGGCTATGGACACAACTGCAAATGGTAAGCCAGCACATTCCTTAGCTACCTCTATTGCTATGGATCGCAAATCAGGCTTCTCAATGGAATCACCTGCTGTCTTCTCAAATAATCTCCAAGCTTCTTCTTCGGATAAATGCTGAACCCGGAAATTTCTTTTGAGTAGCCATCTCATTGATAATAAACAGATCTTTGAAGTCAACACTATTTTTGCATCCTGGTGATCATCTCCCAAGGACCTTACTTTCCTCAGATCAAGTTCTGCCCAAATACCATCCAAAATGATAAGGATTCTGTTCTTTTTCTTCAATCTCTCATACAGGCGATGTGCTCTTAAGGATTCATTCTCCTGCTCCAATCGTAAACCTAATATGTTTCTGCAATTTTTTTTCTTGAATTTGCATCAAGCTTGGAGTAAGGGGTACTTGAACTCTAACCACCTCGTCAAACAACATATTTTCCTGAGCTTGGATAGCCACTTGTTCTGCGAGGATGGTTTTTCCAACACCAACCATCCCCCATATTCCGATCATGTTGAGCTCATCATCTCTTAAAGCATCCATAATCTCATTCAAGATCCACATTCTTGATTCTAAAGCTTCATAAGCTTGAACACGTTCAGCTCCTATCCCTTGGGGAGGAAGCTGGTATGATACCTTGTCAAAACGATAACCTTCATACACTTCATGTGCAATATCGTTAGCCTGTTTCTTTGCTTCCATGCTTAGCTTGTACATTGAATTTAATCTGAAACAGCTCTTGCTTGTTTTGGTTTCATCTTCAATGAATCTCTCTGCCTTTCGGATCATCTCTTCGGCACGAATCAGCCATTTTTGAACATCAAGGAAGATTTCATTCCCTTGCCTACGAGCCTCCTCCACAGATACCTGCACCCTCTGCCATGCATTACCCAGCTTCTCAACTTGCTCCATGAGACCTGCAATGTTGCTCGGTACTGAGATAGGTAATCCAGTTGATCCCTCAATTAGAACATCCAAGTCCTCTGCAAGGTCTTGAAGCTATGGAAATCGGCATTCTTGGATTCTAAAGTTGCAGACCAGATTCCTGTTGGAGGAGGAAATGATACCCCGTCAAATTATGAGTCTCTTGGATGATTTTAATAAGAAGGCCAGCCAGCTTCTTTTGCTTCTTTGCTTAGCTGCATCGTGACATCAAATTCGGATACCGTCCATTGAACAGCGATTGTTGGTACTCTGTTCCTCTTCCTTCAATTTCTCCACCTTTTGAATCATCTCTTCGGCAACGAATCAGCCATTTTGAACATCAAGGAAGATTTCATTCCTCGTTCCTCTGGCCTCATCCACAGATACCTGCACCCTCTGCCATGCATTACCCAGCTTCTCAACTTAGCCCATGAGATCTGCAATGTTGCTTTTTGTACTGAGTAGGTAATCCAGTTGACCCTTCAATTAGAACACGATCCAAGTCCTCTGCAGGTCTTGAAGCTATGGAAATCGGCATTCTTGATTCTAAAGTTGCAGACCAGATTCCTGTTGGAGGAGGGGGAAATGATACCCTGTCAAAATTATGAGTCTCTTGGATGATTTTAACAAGAAGGCCAGCCAGCTTCTTTTGCTTCTTTTTGCTTAGCTGGTATCGTGACATCAAATTCCGGATACCGTCCATTGAAACAGCGATTGTTGGTACTCTGTTCCTTCCTTCAATTTCTCCACCTTTGAATCATCTCTTCGGCACGAATCAGCCATTTTTTGAACATCAAGGAAGATTTCATTCCCTAGTTCTCTCTGGCTCATCCACAGATACCTGCACCCCCTGCCATGCATTACCCAGCTTCAACTTATTCATGAGACCTGCACGTTGCTTTGTACTGGAGTAGGTGAACCAGCTGGACTCTAACAACATCCAAGTCCTCTGCAGGTCTTGAAGCTGGTGGAATCGGCATTCTTGATTCTAAAGCTGCAGACCAGATTCCTGTTGGAGGAGGGGGAAATGATACCCTGTCAAAATTATGAGTCTCTTGGATGATTTTAACAAGAAGGCCAGCCAGCTTCTCTGCTTCTTTGCTTAGCTGGTATCGTGACATCAAATTGCGATACCGTCCATTGAAACAGCGATTGTTGGTACTCTGTTCCTCTTCCTTCAATTTCTCCACCTTTTGAATCATCTCTTCGGCACGAATCAGCCATTTTTGAACATCAAGGAAGATTTCATTCCCTTGCCCTCTGGCCTCATCCACAGATACCTGCACCCTCTGCCGTGCATTAGCCAGCTTCTCAACTTGCTCCATGAGACCTGCAGTGTTGCTTTTGTACTGGAGTAGGTAACCCAGTTGAACCCAAATTGGAATAGCAAAGTACTCCGCAGCTATGGAAACTACGGAAATCGGATTTCTTGATTTCGAAGCTTCATAATTTCTGAAAGGTGCAGGTTTTGTCCCTGATACCCCGCCAAAATCATTAGCTTCACGGATTTTAACAATATCGTCAGCTAGCTTCATTGCTTTCTTGCTTAGCTCGTAGCGTGACTTCAAATCGGGACACAACCCGTTGAAACATTTCTTCTTTGTCATCATTTCATCTTCAATTAACGCTTCTGCCCGTCGGATCGTCTCCTCGGCATGTGCCAGCCACTTGCCAACATC
This sequence comes from Tetrastigma voinierianum, assembly GCA_016808115.1. Classification (NCBI taxonomy): domain Eukaryota; kingdom Viridiplantae; phylum Streptophyta; class Magnoliopsida; order Vitales; family Vitaceae; genus Tetrastigma; species Tetrastigma voinierianum. The sequence continues at coordinate 22,897 of JAEQBH010006859.1, forward strand.
CGGGGATATTTCATCCCCTTGCCTCTCAGCCTCATCCACAAATTGCAGAAGCCTTCTCCTTGCATCATCCAGCTTCTCAACTTGTTCCTTGAGGTCATCAAGATATCTACGGAATTTGTACGGATAGACCGGTTGACGGTCCAGTCGATTTCCAATTACAGCACCCACGTTCATTCCCGGCATCATCATCATCATCTTCTTCTTCTTTTTATGGGTTTTGGGAATAAGAATGCAAAGCAAAAGCAGATCACAGAAACAACAACGAAGAGCAGGAAAGTAAAACCAACACCCAGAGTGCTGAGAGAAGCAGTGGGTGAATTTTAGTATTTTACAAAGGGCGATTTGTAATGAGAAATTTTTTGAAAGGAAAACAAATATCCAATGAAAATATTGGTAAACACACTTTTTACGATAATTAGATTTTATAGATATATTAGATGGTTAAATATCGATGGATATTTTTATAAAAATATTAAAATATATAAAATTTATGAAAATACTTTAAAATTTTTTAAAAATAATAAAAATAAGTAAAATATATATATTAGAGTTATTTAATATTAAATGAGATATATCAACTAAATAATATATCGTAGATAATGAAAAATTAAAAATATTAGATATTATAATATTAAAAAGATATATCAACTAAATAATATGATAACAGAAATTAACTTTTAAAAAATATTTGAAATTTTTTAACTATATTTATATTTATTTATTAACAAATAAAATTATTTTTATTTTTTTACTTCATTTATTTTAGTTAAAACATATTTAATCAAATTTGAAATAAGAACTAGATTATTTTTATTATTTATACAAAATATTTTATATAAATGTTGATTTCTTAAATTTGATAGTTGTGGGATACGAATATTTTTATTGATATTAATTTATAATTAAAATTTATCTTAATATTTTATATTATCAAAATTAATTCTTCTTAATTTTTAAAATTTTGAAAATATGAAAGGATTTTTGAAAAATAAAATGAAGATAATGTTAAATTAATAATGTAAAATGGTACATCAATAATAGAAGAAAATATAATTTTTATTTGCGCTTTATAAAATAATAGAGCTTGTTAGCCTGATAGAGAAGGATGCAAAGCCATATTTTTGGGCCAAGGTGTCCACAAAATTTTAATACTTTAGCCATAAAAAAAAAAAAAAAGTCGCTGATATTTTAATGAAAAAAACGATAACACCGATATTTCTGAACAAGAAATTTGCTCGAATTTTCATTCAATCGACATCGGTAGCCGATATCGTCGACTTCCATCGATAACCGAAATATCGGTCAGATATTTTACCGATTTTTCCGATATCTTGTTCCTTGAGTAGTGTCTTGAATAAAACCTATAATCAGCTAAAATATAAATATGTTAACTATTTTGTGGAAGTCATCAATTCAAAGATTCTGGATTCGATAATAAGTTTATTAGAGCATTTAATTGGCAAATATGAAACTGCAAAACAAGTTTGAGATTATTTGGCATGATTGTTCACACAATACAACTTTGTAAAATAATATTAGTTTGAGTTTGATATTGAGCAGTGCAACAAAAGAATATATTTTGTATCCGTGCTACTGCTACATCTCTTCAAAGCAATGCTGAGTATTTAGCCCTTCAAGAAGGGCAGTGAGTGCCTTGTTTAATTCTCTATGGCTCTTCGTGATAAAATCAAAATCAATAAAGAACTTATGTATTTTATAATTACATACTTTAAATAGAAGAGTTAAGAAAAATTGAAATGAGTTCAAAATAATGTAAAAATAATTTTAGAAATTTTTTTTTTTTTATCTTTACTATTTTCCTTTGCCTCACTCTTGGAACCAAACATGTTAAGTAAATTATTACTAGGCTTGACCACCCACAAGAAATTAAAGGTGCATAAATAATCCAAGTGGAGTGTTTATGCCATAGCTCGATTGATTACATGATTGATCTTGTTCTCAATTCGGGAAGAAAAAAAAAAAGTAAAACAAAAGCTTAATTTTGATTAATAAATTGATAAAAGTGATAAAAATTCCTTAAAACAAAACCCTAAAAACATTTATTTATACCTTACATAATATGAGTATAATAGAAATAAAATAATATTTCAAAAAACAATAATAGGAAAAAAGATAATCCTCTCAAAAACAATAATATGAAATAAAAATAATATCCCAAAAATAAAATAATAAAACCCTTCAAAAGAACCAAAATAAGGATTTTGGTTAATTTGATCTAATGAGTTAGTTACCTCTACTTGCAAAAAACTCGTCCTCCAATTACTTTTGGATATCCAAGACTCGAATATGGCTGGAACAACGTAAGATTATCAATATTGAAGGTCTTTGAAATCCCCATCCAACTTGGCAAGTCAACCACATAAACATCACAGCGATATTCTTAACAATTCTGGAGATGCTCCATACTTTTTTTGTTGAAGCTTGTTATAGTTATCCCTTGTCTTTAATATTGTCTTCCACCCTTCACCTAGATGGATTTTAATATGATGATAGCCACCCCCAAGTCAATCTTTCTAAACACAAGTGCTCAACTCAAGTGATCAAACATATCATTCAACCTTGGGATAAGAAATTTATATAGTCAACACACATTTGCCAACTTCCATCTTTCTTAGGCGTCAACAAAGGTGGAACTGCACAGAGACTCATGCTAGTCTGAATATGCTCTTACTTAGCAACCCTTCTACATTCTCCCTTAAGATTTCATTCTCCTTGAGACTCATCCTATAATGAGGCACATTAGAAAGGGTGACTAATCCTATAATGAGGCAAATTAGGAAGAGAAGCACCTTGAATCAAATCTATATGGTGTTGTATGCTAGGCATAAGAGGTAACTCTGTAGGTAAATCCTCAAATCACATCATCATACTCCTCGAACAAAGTCTGCACCTCCATTGGAATCTGAGCCCCAACCGAACCTCTACTTTCTATCTTTCCCTTTACAACCATCAAATGCACTTCTCGGGTCTCCTTACACTCGCTCATAAGTGAAGATGAGTCATGCACAATAGTTAAAAAGTTTCTTCTCTCCGTTTGTAAAGCCTTGGGTTGGTTCCTACTTTCTGATAATTGATTCCTTTGTTAGTCTTAAAATTTTAGCAATATATTCATTCACATTATGTTTTGGGAGTATTATTATTTTTTCTTATTATTGTTTTGAAATATTATTTTATTTTATATTATACCCATATTATGCCTAGGATATAAATAAATGCTATGGCATTTGTTTTAAGGACTTTCATCACTTATATAAAAAAAAATCAAAATTTTTGCTTTATTTTGTTCTCTAGATTGAGAATTTATCTCTAGAATGTGATGTATTATGCTTGTTGATCAATCGCACTAGACAGTGCGTCACAAAAGATAGTGTGATAGTAAAGAATCAGCAAGTTAATCTCTCCTTTTGGTTACATGCCTTTAAAGTACTTGAGAAAATCTTGATACAGGACCATAAAAAGCAGAACAAGATTACAAAAGCTGAATGGATGTAGAAGTTCATCCACAACAGTTGAATTAGGCAGGTAAATAGACAAATGCAGAGACACCGAGACTAAGAACTAAGAAGCAGTTGAATTGCTTTTGGCGCCGAAGAGTAAAATGGCATGAAGCTCTGGGATATGGCCCTCAAGTGGAAAAAAGCATAAACAAAAGTCCTCCCAAATTTTGTTTCAAGTACAAGAAACATCATTGCAGTGTCACTGTTATTCTGCTAGCATCCTTTATAGTCAAATGGAGGCAAGCATGAAGCAAAGCTGGCTGGTATACATAAAAAGCGAAGAAAATGAGAATGGGAGGCCTCTTATCATTTTATGTGCAATGCAACAAAATAGTAGTGAGAGTGTCTCTCTTACATGCCATACATGGTTGTCAAGTAAAAGGCCTTCCTGCTTCTTCATGTCAAGGATGAATTCGCCCTTTCATCAAAATCCTGGGTATTCAAATCATGCAGAGTAGTGAATCAATCTCAATTTTCTCAGTAGGGATTTTTTTTTAAAAAGTCTAAATAAAGAGAAAGAAAATCAAGAACTTCAGTCTACCAAGTGAAATCAAGGTGAGGAGGGTGAGGATAATAACTCCTCTGTAACAACATTATTAATACTTGCCATGACGCTTCAAAATAATTTGATATAATCTGACCAGAATGAAATGTATTAAATGAAAAAAATCATTCAATAATATATGTACAGCAGACTTGAGAGAACCATACATTACAATGAAGCTTGATGTGATTTAAAACCATGAAAATTGAAGTCATACCTTGAATTGGAATCCTGTATTGGCTCTCCAGATGTACATTCTGAAATTTCATCAACACAAGAGAATACGGAACTGGGTGCTTCTCCAAGGCCATTTTTATCTGCAGTTTCATTCATCTCACAAAATTTAATTAAATGCTTCTCAAGATGCAAAATATCTCGGCCCAGGCCTTCTGAACCTGGAAAAACATTTTTCAGCATTGGGCAATCCAAGAGCTTGTGCAGAGTCCAAGTTTTGGAAAGTGCAAATTCCATGGGGATTCCTAGTCCATATATGCTTCAGTTTTGGTAGATCATCTAACACCAACTTTCTCAACTGAATGGATGTTACATCTTCCGTGTTCCACTCATCCCTTCCAGATCAAAAACCACTTCTAATGAATCACAGTTAGCAGCACTGAGAAATTGTAGACTTTGAAATCTTTTCAGCATACTGGTTGGGACAACATTCAAGAGATTCTGGCAGAACGTCATCCTCATCTCTCTCAGATTCTCAAAGGAGTTTACAGGAAGTTGGTTGTCCCATATCCATCTTACATCCTGTGGAGATCTCACTCTAATCTGGGGAATGCCACCTGCAAAAGAACCTAGTAGGATATAAGACACGAGACAAATTTGAGAAAAATGAAATGCAAGAAGAAAGAAACCGAAAAAAACAACATTAATTTGCATCAGTTAATGTTTCATCTTCTCAGCAGCAATCACATAAAGAACAAAGCTCTCTGCTCCCAGTATCACTTAATTAGGTAAGGAAAACTAAATGGTGCTGTGAAATTATTCCATTATGGAGATCAAAATTTCAAATGCTTCTCTGACTTCTAAGTTTGACAAATTTTGTTTATCATCTACCATGTAGTTCTGAAGATTCAGATTCAGAATAATGATTCAAATATTATTTTGAGCTGTGGATAAGTAGCACCAAAGGAGAATTCCATCTTCTCTTCAAATTCCATCATTCTTTCCACAAATCTTTCTTTTCTTCAAAGATTTTATTCCAAGCAAGATTTTAAAAGGAAAATTGTTATAAGATGTGCAAAAGCAAAATTACAAGAGAAACTGACCTTTTCATTGAAGAGAGGGTGGTCAAAGTCTCCTGGTTGAAGTCTCTCAAGAGTTTGGCTTCCTGGATAGAAACCTGTGTGAGGCTGGGTGAAGATTTATGAAACAGAGACAATTGGGAACTCCACCATGTCAGTAGCCCCATCTGCTCCTTCCTGTGCCACGATTCTTCCAAGTCCATTGCTGCATATATGTTTCCAACTTGGGTAGATCAATTATGTTCAATTCTCTTAACTTTGGAAGCATCTGTCCTCCGTGAGTGTCTAGGCCTTCCAGATTAAATACTTCTTCAAGTAGGTCACAGTTCTTCACAGTTAACACTTCCAAATTCTGTAAGCTGTGTAACATCTTGAATGAAACAACATTCAACAAGATTGAGCAGTTCTCCACTGTCAGGAACAGTAGATTGCAGAAAGATCTCATTGGAAGAGGGCCATGGCATATTTCTTTCAAGTGAATCAAATTATCAAGAGACAGTGACTTTAAGACAGGAAAGGCACTGGCTCCTGGAAGCCATTCCTCTGAATTAATGATGTACTGCATCTCAGCACTGTTTTGGATATAAAGATACTCAAGTTCTAGAAAACCCTCCCCAGCTAATTCAGAAAGAACATTTTTAGTGTCAATCCCATTCAAGTAAAGACCTCCAGTTCTCTTCAGCAACTTGCAAATCCTATCCATCAAACGAAGATTTCTAACCTTACCAACCTTCAATATTCTTGAGGTTGCACAGTTACCAGACCCGGACCACTCATCACCAATAAATATTTATATCTTGTCACCCCGGTGAATAAGTTTTCTCTGAAGTAAATCGGCATCTGGTATTTGTACATGCAAAGTCCTTTCAAAAGATACAAATGTCTAGCTCAGAAAGGCAAGCATTGCTCCCTTGATTATGAAATCCTTCAGCCCCCCACTGGGTGAAGCTATTCTCCATGCACAAATGTTCTAGTTGGGAGAGTTGTGATATGATATTTTGTGGAATTACTTCAAGTGCAGAACAATTCCGCAAATCTAAAAGCCTTAAATGACTCAATTTTGCCATTTCTCTTGGCAATTCTTTGATATGTGAATCCACAAAACTAAGAACTTCTAGTGTCTTCAGCTCTCCAAGCAGAAACATGTCTCTCAACTCACATTGCTCTAAACACAATGTTCGAAGATTTCTCAGAGAACAAAACGATGAAGGCAGTGATGCAAAATGCATCTTAGACAAGTCTAAAACTTTGAGTTCTTCCATCCCTTTAAAAAAGGTATCCGGATTTTCAAACTTGGGAGAATTACCATACAATTGGAAAAAGGTAAGTTTTGGACATACCAACCCCTCTGGAAGCACGTAAACATTTTTGCAATTCAAAGAGATGCCGGAGCATTCCACAGATTCTTCTATTTTTGACCAGTTGAGCAACCGATCACCTTCCCTCACCACAAACCAATGCTGATCCTTGGATGCAATTTCTATGGCAACATGGCGAACAACATTATGCATTCTGACATAATTATCATCCTCAGCGGGAAGCAACAAGCTTGAGGCCTTCAGGTGATGAACCAACAAAAGAAGTCTATTTGTTTGCGCTTCCAGCGTATCAATGCCTTCTAACAAACCCAGGCTTACGGAATATTTCAACAAGTGATCCATTGGAATATCACAATAGCCCAATAAACCACAGAGTAGGAATAATGTTCTAGCCTCATTGCTGATCAAATGGTCGTAACTCAACTTTAGAGATGTGTATATAATTTCATCTACTCCTCTAATGCTTGTCCGAACGGATCTCTTTAATTGTTGTAGGGCATCCTTCCATTTGTACATACTCATGTTTTTCAATGCCTTGGCAACAGTTACAATAGCAAATGGTAAACCAGCACATTGCTTAGCTACCTCATCTGCTATGGATTGCAAATCAGTCTCCTCAACCGAATGGCCGGCCGTCTTCTTAAACAATCTCCAAGCTTCTTCTTCGGATAGAGGTTTAACCAGGAATTCTATTTGAGTATTCATAGCTTTCAACACATGGTGATTTCTGGAAATCAACATTATTTTGCATCTTCTGTGTTCCTCTCCCCAAGGAATCCCTACTTCGCCCAGGTCAAGTTTTCCCCAAATATCATAAAAAATTATGAGGATGCGATTCTGTTTTTTCAATCTCTGAAACAGTAAGTTTGCTCTTGTTTCGATTTCCTCGGTCAAATGCAAATAAAACATGTCTGCAATTTCTTGTTGAATCTTTCTCACGTCTGGAGTGACGGAAACATGTGCGGTGACCACGATGTCGAACAAATTATCTTCCAAAGCTTGGCTAGCCGCTTGTTCTGCGAGGATTGATTTTCCGACGCCGCCCATCCCCCATATTCCGATCATGTCGAATTCGTCATCTCTTAACGCATTCATAATCTCGTTCAAAATCATTGTTCTTGATTCCGAAGCTTCATAACCTCTGAGACGTGAAAACCCTAACCCTGACTGAGGAAGGGGGCGATACGATATTCTATGAAAATCACTAGCTTCATTGATTACAACAACTTTACCAGCCAGTTTCTTTGCTTCCTTGCCTAGCTGGTAGCGTGACTTCAAATGGAGACAGCGCCCGCTGAAACAGCTCGTCTTTGATGCCTCTTCCTCCTCCGTCAATTGCGTTGCCTCTTGGATGATCCATTTGGCATGTCTCAGCCAATTCAGAACATCAGGGAAGATCACATCCCCTTGCATATCAGCCTCATCCACAGATAGCTGCAGCCTCTCCCTTGCACCATTCAGCTTCTCAACTTGTTCCTTGAGGTCATCAAGATTTCTACGATAGTTAGACAGATACCCCAGTTGACTTCCAATTACAGCACCCATCTCCTCTACAACAGTTGATAGTGCCATTTCCAACTTCTTTTTCTTCTTCTCTTTACGGGGTTTTGGGAATAAAAACAACAAAAACAGAAAAGGAATGGTTTAGGAATTAAAGCAACAGAGGAACTCCTGTTCAAAGCTCGGACATACTAACCAGCAAAATGAAAGGGGAAGTGGGAACATGAACAGGGAACAAGGTTGTCCGAGTGCTGAGAGAAGCAGGGGGTGAATTTTGCAAAGGGTGATTCCATTAAAATAAGGATCACCTTACAAAGCCATAACTTTATTCGAAAAACTAACATCTTTCTTTAAAATCTAAAAAAGCTAAAAAATCACCCTTTCATATGTCCTTAGGATAATGAGGTGATAAAAGGTGGATGGAAAACTAGGGAGATTATACTGTATGAAACATAATCGATACGCAAAACTAAGAAAGACTCCACCTGCAGCCCATTCGTGCTCCAAAAGCTTATAACTGACATCAATAGCAGCTGCAACTTCAAAATGAAACCAATTGCCTTTCTATCACTCTAACCATAAGCCTCCAAATCAAGATATTTTAATATTTTATTATATTTTTAATATAAAATATATTTATAATTCTTTATTATTAAATATGTATATTATCCTCAAAATGTAATTATTGATGAAATTATAAAAATCAAATATAAAATTTCAAAAATTTCAAATCAACCACCAAATTTTAAAATATCTAAATTTGGAAATTTTAAAATTTCAAATTTTGAATTTTAAAAATTTTCAAATTTTCAAATTTCAAATTTTCAAAATTCCAAATTTTCAAATTTTCAAAATTTCAAATTTTCAAAATTTTAAAAACTCAAAATTTCATAACTTCAAAATCTTCTATAAATATGACAATGGCCTCTTACAATTTCATTCATCCAAACCTCGATTGTCTCCATAAACTCCAAATTCTTATGATCGTTATCCCGATATTTTGTAAGATATCCTCCATTTCGAAGCAGTTATTCCTGATGACAACGTGATATGTTTAGTCAAACCAAAAGAGGTTAAGAGTCAAGGGAGCAAAAGAAGGAATAAGCATCGTGGTTCCGTCTGTGCCACGTGATCATTCGCCGTGGTCGAGTTGAAGGTCACGAAAGACTCTATCACCGATTATTTCGGGCCTCCGAATCAGAAGATGCTTTCTTCAAGGAGGTTTCGCGATGGGTCGCCCTCTTTCCTTCTCGACCGAACGGGGTGGAACAATATGATCCATATTTCTCGCTCAAAAACAACATGCTATCGTAAATCTCTGACCGTCTTCCTCCAAAAGGAAACAGCCGCCGTAATTCTTACTTATGAACACCGCCAGATTCTCAGAGATGAATGCATGGATGGAGAAAGCACCGCAATAGAGAGTCTTAGAAGGTTCGTGCGTGCGCTATTGCTCAGATGAGCATTGAGGCCACCGAACAATAACGACATTGCTCGATTGCCAGCGACAGTAACAACCTGGCTTTCCCGGCATGATGGGCGTGATCGACCGTGATGCATTGGAAGTGGAAGAATTGTCCGACCGCATGGCAAAGGTACACTCGGTCATCGCTATGAACCTACACAATTTTAAGCCGTGGCTTCTCAAGATCTCGATATGACATGCCTTCTTCGGGGCTTCCCTGACTTTAATGACATCAATGTTTTAGAACGATCCCCTCGTATTTGCAACATTAACCGAAGGTCGTGCCTCCTATTAATTATAGAATTAATGGTCACTTAATTATGCCAATGGATATTATCTAGCCGATGGTATTTATCCTAACCGGTTAACGCTTAGAAAACAATTCCATGTCCACAAGGATTGAAGAGAAACATTATGTCAGCAGCGACAAGAGTCTATAAGAAAAAGATGTAGAACGGGCACTGGGGGTGCTTCAAGCCCGCTTTTGCAATTGTAATGCGGACCAAAGACGTTGGATGAAGAAACACTTGCTTATATTATGAAAGCATGCATAATAATAATGCATAATATGATTATTGAGGACTAAGGAGCTATGATAATGATTTTGATCTATGGTGAAAATCCAATAGTTCGTTATCTCATATGCATACCCGTAGTTCGTAGACTTCATTCAAACTCATCACTTCGATTAGGAGCAATGCAAGTCATTCTCACTGCTACCGATCTTATCAACATTTATGGCAACGATATGGGCAATAAATTGCTGATATGATGTGTAATTTGAATTTGCAAAATTCAATAAACTAGTAATTTTATTATATGAGTAGAAAAGTCAGTACAATAATAGTAGAAATCAATCACTACAAATTAAAAGTTCTCTTTCTCATGGTCTCCAACTTGAGATTCTCCCAATACTCTGCAGTGGCTGGATCCATGTTAGTTGTGTCAGTTTGCATTATTTGCAATGCTAAACGCTTTTCCTCAAGTTCGTTCCTTTTCTGATCAATAATTAACTGTTTCGCTTGTCGTAGCCAATTGTTCCCGCATGTCGAGCTAATGCTTTCCCGTCGTCGCCTGCGACGCGGCGTAGTTCTATCCTCCGTCGCCATCGCCGGCATCGGTGCCTTCGAGTCATTAATAGTCGCTTATCTTTACCTGCTTCTTGGAAGCTTTTCTCGCCTAGCATCTATCGAGACTGGGAGAATTGCTTGATCCCTTAAAAAACTGATAGTGGGGTTTCATGGAGAAGACGAAGTAGACTCATACTGTATGACTTTTTTTTGCTATTGGATATAGTATCACCCATTTTCGCTCCGACTTCAATATTTCCCAAAGAATGCCATATCGAAATGGTTTCTCAACCAATGAAGTGTACAATTCTCGTGCTTCAATGCTTTAAAAATTTATAAATGAATTCAAGACATATAAAAAAATTAACATTTAAAAGTAGCAATTATATAAAAATATGAACCATAATCTTCCATTTTCTCGCTTGTCCACTTTGTTGTCTTCTCTACTTGATTGTAAAATCCAAACTAATTTTGCACACTTCTCAGATAATATCGTACCGATTTTTCAAAGAGCTTTGAGAACGCTCTATGTGATTTCCTCCATTACTCTCACAAAGTAATTCAAAATTCTTCCAAATGACCCCGATTGTTGTTCATTCCCAGCCATCGCGATCTTTGCTTCAGGTTGAGCCACCCCGACACAAGGAGACTAATATCTTCCGGAGTGCAAATTTTTGTCCTTTGTGCTTTTCTCAAAGTAGGCGCAACAACATTTTCATTTGGCGATTCATACAAGACGCCGGATTATCGTCTCCAATCTCATCATATACGTTTGTCATCAAGCCATTAATAAATTAGTGAACGAAACATCGCATCGATAATCCATCTACTGTGGAGAAAAACCAAAATGAGAAGTTAATTAAAATATTTGTAGGCTAATAAAATAAATTAATTTATATCAAGTAAAACATTTTATTTTAAATTTGTATTTTAAATTATTCACAAAAAATATGATTTATGGTTTTTTTTCATTTATTAATAATATTTTATTTATAATATTATTTTTTGAAAATAACAGTTAATTAAAATATTTGTAGCTAATAAAATAAATTAATTTATACTAAGTAAAACATTTTATTTTAAATTATTCACAAAAATATGATTTATGGTTTTTTCATTTATTAATAATATTTTATTTATTATATTATTTTTAAAATAATTATAAGTTAATAAAATATTTGTAGCTAACAAAATAAATTAATTCATATCAAATAAAAAATGTTTTTTTTAATTGTATTTGGAAGCATTTTACAAAAAATTATGATTTAAAAGTTTTTTTTTTCAATTCAAATACTCAAAACTGAGTTTTTCATTACTAAAATCGTGTCGGGTGGAGGGGGAGGGGGAGGGCCTTCCAACGACGCAAGGAGGAGAAGAGATCACACACCCTGGGGAAGATCTACAGAGGGAGCATGAAAGTGGGATCTAAGAATGGGGATGGGGCGAGGGAGCACAGGAACGACTACCTGAGATTTGGGCTCAGCAGAAACGTCGATGGGAGGGAAGAGGCCACCCGGTCAGACGGCGCGGCGGACCGGCGGGACGGGACGGAGACGCCGTTACGGGCAGGCTCACCCGAGTTCTTCTCCCTTCTTCTTCCCCCAATCCGCACTTAGTGCATGAGCCCGTCTGTTTCATATTTATAAAATCTTCAGATCCGTCGGGAATTCAAAATTTCTGGCTCGCTTTACGACCGCCGTGGATGCTCTTACCAACTAGCTATGAATGCTTTTTTTTCCCTCCGACTTTGCGCACTCTCAAATCAAGTTGCAAATTTGGAACCTCAAATTTTTTGGGTTCCATTACGATCGAAATTAACTTTCGCTGAGTGACTAAGTGCCGACCTGCCGGGATTCCATTTTGACTAAGTATTTCATTTGACGACTGTTATACCGACGGGTTGGAGATGCTCTAATGGATGTAAATAAAAGAAACCTCATGAAGGGGGATGGGAGAGGGAGCATGAACGACGACCACGATGGGCCTGAATGCCTACGGGAGGGAAGAGGTTACCTAAACGAGATGGCGGCTACGACCGGTGAATTTGGACTGAGACGTTGCTTTTTGCTAAGAGGTCACCGAGTTCTTCTCCCTTCTTCCCTCAATCAGTAATTTAGGTGCATGAAATATTTGGTTTGTTTGTTATTTATAAAATATTTTTTTGTGATCCGCTGGGAGTTCAAAAAAATTTTTGGCTCAAGTTGGGTCGATCACGTGGATGCTCTTACCAACGGCTATGAACAGTTTTTTTTTCCCTCCGAATTTTGCAGACTCTCAAAACCGGCTGCAAATTTGGAACCTCAAATTTTGGGGTTCCATTTTGATGACTGAAATGGAATCCCCGTCGAGGACGGCGTCGACGTTGAGATTCCATTTTGACTGTTATTTGGCCCACTTCCACTGCTATACCGACCCGTCGGGAGATGCCTAACGATGGTCAAAAGAAACCTCTATGGACTCGCTTCGCCATTCGTATTGATATGAACATCACTTGGACCAATTATTCACGATTCTTTCTGACCAATTACTCATGGATTTATTCGGGCTTTTCCTTCAAAAAGGTTTCACACCGAGACGTTGTCTACGCTTATATTTCACAAATCTTCTTATTCATAACCAACGCGAGACATGGCATTCTTGATACACATCCAATAATCCTCTTTTTGAATAAAGTTTCACCGAACCTTTCCTCAAATCAGGATTTCCTTCACCGCATTCGAGGGGGGGCCCACCGCATCATTTTGTTCGATGTTCGAACACACGTCTTATGTGAAGTATCATCTACCAGGGGGTCTATCACATCATTTTGTTTACCTTTCACTCACACGGTTAAGCTTGAACCGGTTCTAATACCACTTATTGGAAAACCTCATGAACCCCATCCAATTCCTATCCACATTGATATGATATTGTCTATTTTGAGTCTAAAGCTCTCAAAAGGCTTCATACCAATTAAATGTTATCCATTCTTAAATACTCATAAGTTTTTCCATTTATAATCTATATAAGACATTACAAGACTTTGAACACACATCCAACAACTAGGGATATGGTTATAACGTATGAGGATGGGAGAAAATGCTCGTGGGTGAACAGTGACCGACAGTTGAACTAGTCCCACTAATTGAATGTAGGGAGGGATGTGGAAGATAGATTGAGCTAGAAAGAAAGCTATATATATATACACGATAAAGGACTTCAGAGTTTGATTTGGAAGTTTAGGGTTTAGATAAGAGTAAGGTTTTTTTTTTTTGGCTTATTAAGTGCTTGGAGCAAAATGTGTTGACTATTGATTGCACCAAGAGGCGGAGATGGAATATATCCAATAAGTGCTACCTGTGCATAGAAGAAGAGGAAACCAGCAATTTTGCAAGAAAGTTTTAATATTGTGCAGTTTGGCCTTCTCCCTTTTGGTGTGCAGCGAGTCTTGCAGTCCTCACTTAGAAGGAACTTGTTTGATTGGCATAATGCTTTTGTTGACAAGAGAAGAGAGAAGGCTCGGAGGTTTCACCTTATTGAAGGAAATAAAATGAAAAAGAGTGTTGAAAGATATTGAACCATTTGACCAAGTCATCAAATATTCTTTTTGTAAATTATGGTAAGTTGTTGTCCATGATTGGTTTTTTTTTTTGGTTCTCTCCCCTAGCTTGAGCATGAGATATTTATGTGTATATATATATATATATATATATATATTCCTGTTGGGCGTTTCTTTAAATTTAAATTTATTTGTATCTTAAATAAAATTTACTTTAATAGCTTATTATGCATGAAAAGCATATAAGGAGTCAACGATTAAACAGAAAGGCATAGGAGAATTTCATATTCCAAGTTGAAGGAAACAATTTAACTAAAAAGGAGTGAAGGTCAAAAATAAAATAAAATTTATTATTTTTTTTAGGGATTATGTTTATATAACATGGGCCACTTATTTGATAAAAAGTCCATAAAACAACCTAATATAAGCTCAAAACCCACCAAATCATATAAAATTGATTATAAGTAAATTTTAATATACAAAAAATATCCTTCCTTTCTAACCAACCACCCATCCTCCCTTCCACAATCCCAACCCACCCTTTCACAATCCCAACCCACTGGATCTCCCCCACCCCACACCACTGGCCATATGTTTATTCCCAAGCTACCTTAGTTTTTGTTTTTATTTTTTTACAACTAGCCTCTTTTATTGCTTTCTAGTTCTCCAAAGGAATCTGCGATAGGCTCGTGATTGTGCCAAATTTTTTCCACAACATCCAGATTGGAGATATCTAAGGTGGTGTTTGTTTTTCTTTACTTAATGTTAAATAGAATTTTTTTTGAGTTTAATGTTAAATAATACTTAATAAGACAAGATAAGTTATTTGCTTTTTTAATATTATAGAAATGAAGGTATTTGACAACGGTATTATTATTTTGAAGCTCGCTCAAATTCGCTCTAATGGCAATGTGTTTAATTTAATTTTAACTGATTTTAACGAGCCTGGGGTTTATTTTTCAATTCCGAGATGAGTTCATGTATCGTTATCAGAAACCCGAAAAAAATTAGAATTTTCAAAATAGAAAAATGCACAAAAATAATAAACTGCCATACAGGCTCAGGTGCCTCGTAAAATTCAGATCTCTGATGACTAAACTGACCCAAAAATCTAATACGACTCAGAAAAGTTTCGGGCTTAACAGTGAACAAATGTAAATTTTCGATTTTCCTGACGATAAGTTGCCGTTGACTCTGTGAGACTATATTTTTACCTAAAAATTTCGAAAACTCCTTAAATTACTGGTGCTGTTCATTTAAAATAAAGTGAACTAAAAAGAAATAAATTGCTTCAGCGTTAAACTAACTCGAATGAAGTAATATGTCTCATGTATCCAAATAATAATAATAAGTCCCTACTCGATTATATTTTTAAAATAATTTTTTATTATTTTATTTTTTATACTTAATATAAATAATACTATTATAATGTTTTTTAATAAATAATTTATAAAAATTCATAATATTTTTATTTTTATGAAAAATATTAATTTTGCATATAATAAAAATAAAAAGCACACATAAAAATAAAAATTAAAAATAAAAAACAAAATAAAATATAAACTGCATATGAGTTTGAATTTTCCATCTCGCTCCAATCTCTATATTTAATTTTAACACAAGTTCGTAATCGAAAAGAACAGCTTGCCTGATGACCGCCCGCTCCTCCTAAACCCTCCCGCTGTCATCCATAGATATATCATTAGCTATTCTCCTTCTGTCAGAATGATCGAGTTTTTCTTATTTTCAGGGAAATGACTTTTTCCTCGAATAAAAAGCCAAATATTTTCACTTTCTTTTCAGAATTTTTTAAAAAATTTCATCACAGTTTCATTTAAAATTTAATGGAACAGCCTTACTGCCGAGTTATTTAAATTTCCGAGATTGCTCAAAAAAACAAATGCAACGCCTAAATACACCCTAGTCAAGTTACATGTTTAGGGTATTTTGTAGGCATAAATTGAATTTTTCTCGTAATTTAAATGTGAAAACATGGAAATTGAGAAACCGAAAATTGTATTAAGACATAAGGGACAAAATTGTAATTTGTCAAAAGGAGCACATGTCATGTTGATAAGATGAGAGGCCAGTGGAAATAACATAAAGTATATAGTGCAATAAATAGAAAGTTGGAGGACCCATGTGCACAATCCATAAAGATTAAGTATAAAAAGAAAGCTTGGAGACAACAAAATATCTCATATTTTGGGTCTCCAAAGAGAGCAAACCATGAAGGCCAAAGGGAAGAAGAGAGAAGAAGAGGAAGAAGAAGGAGAAGCCAAGAAGAAAGGTATGGAAATTCTAAAGTTTTGTATGGATTCTATGATTTTTGTATGATATGACATGGAAAGTAAGGATCATGATTTTTGTATGGAATTCTAGGAAATCTTATGAGTTCCAAACCTAGGTTTAGTTAGAATTGATCATAACTCTGCTGTTTGAAATTGAATGAAATCTAATATGGGTTATGACCCATATTAGATTTGTTTGGGAGAAATTCATGGAAGATTTTAAAGGAAAGATGTGTAATGAAAGATGAATTGAGTAAAATTGGTATTTTACATGAATTTGGAGTGGTTTTGAAGTGTATATAAAGATTGGAGTTGATTTGGGTAGCAATATATAAAAGTATAAAACCCACATTCTAGGCAATTTCGAGAACCCGTAACGTGCAGTGTTCTCGCTTTTATGTTTTGACCGTTGTTCGTATTTCTCGTCATAACTTGCTCATTTCTTGATCCGGGATTGGAGTGGTTCAAGTTGCTGGTTGTGGCCAGACTTCAAGGAAAACCAAACATCCTGAAATAGATACCTTCGAATTCTGGATTCATGTGCCCCAAAAATTCATCAAAGTGGCTATGTTCTGCCAAATTGCCTCAGCTTTTTTGACCATAGAGTAGTCTCTACGAGCCGATTTAACTTGAGTTTCTAAGTGTCTCGATTTGGGTGATTCCAGTTGGAGGAGAACCCTTAGCACCTTAGATTTAAAAGAGTACAAAGAGACAGTGTCAAATATGAAGTTAAGACCCCGAAAAATGAGTATTACAAACTGTCCCTAGTGTAATTGGTAAAATGACTAGTTTGGCATGAAAATGCCATAACTTTAGTTTGGATGATCTAATTGAATGATTCCAATTTCTAAGTAAAATAGTTCACGGAGGGACAAGAATACTTGAATGATGTGTGAATACATAGGCATCATCTCGCATAAGTATCCGAAATGCCATATGAATAGGCATGAAACACAGAACATGAACATAAAAGCAATATGTCAGAACACGTAATGATAAAGATAGGTTATGAAATAAAGATATACGATAGTATGACTACCTAGGACCGAAGAGAATTTGTATCTTATATGAAATTCCTCCCCGAGCTAGGGTTTGAGGTGTTAGGAGTGATTACTTGTTAGGAGTATGGGAATCTTCCCTCAGGACGGATCAGAGAATTCAGGGATGGATATGGAAGTTCGTTTATTCCTACTTTTGGGGTGATTTTGGGATTGATTGTAGGATGGTTTTATGCCGTGTGTTTGGCATGTTTGATACAATATTGAGCTTATAATAAGTCCGAAAATGACAAAAGATGCACGCGTCATGCATTGCGGTGTGCCGCAAGTTGCTTCATTTTCTTCACTTCGCTAACTTGCATAACTCCTTCTGCTAGACCTGCTCGGTGTGTGCTCCTGTGACTCATGGAAAGCCATTTGAGTCTAGAATCCATCCATATATATAGCTTGATACACACCTTGAGTTTATAATAAGTCCGAAAATGACAAAAGACAAGTAGCTGCTGCTGCTATTGCGTGTGCTGCAAGTTGCTGATTTTCTTTCATGGCTTTTGCAGTAATTTGCATAACTCCTTCGTTAGACTCCGTTGGGGTGTTTCGACTCTATGGAAAGCTCCTTTGAGTCTAGAATCCATCCATATAGATTGGATACAATATTGAGCTTTATACATACACCTGAAATGACAAATACAGTAGCTACTGCTGCTATCGCAGTGCCAAGTAAAGTTGCCGATTTTCTCATGGCTTGCAATTTGCATAACTCCTTCGCTAGGACTCCGCTGGGTGTTCTCGACTCCCATGGAAATCCCTTTGAGTCTAGAATCCATACATATATATCTTGGATACAATATTGATCTTATAATGCACCTGAAAATGACAAAAGACAAGATCGCCGCCGCTAGTCGTTGCGTGCCGCAAGTTGCCGATTTTCTATGGCTCGTGAATTTGCATAACTCATTCGTTAGACTCAAAGCAGGTATTCTTGATTTGATGGAAAGCCATCGTAGTTCAGAATCTAACCATATGCTATTTAATGGCATTTGGTGCCCACATATTGTCTGAAAATTGAATTGTTGTATCGAGTGTACTAATCGCTTGGTTAAAGTTAATTGGAATACATTGTAAGAAAGGATGTAGATATGAACAAGAAATAGCAATATATGTAGATTTGATATGTAAAGGAGTATAGATAAGAAAAGTACCTACTGTATCAAAGGGGAAAGAGTTCTGCTTCAGATCTTATAAAGATAGGACAAGCCTGATAAAGAACAAGAAAAACGTACAAGTATAGGAATGTATAGGTATAGGTCATAAGATATGATAGTCCGATAAAGTATATGAAGATATAAGTTAACAAGATATAAGATGTTACAAGTAGAGGACATGATATGAATATAAGAGTATATGATATGAATAAATGATTGTCATACATAAACGAATAGATGGAACATGATAGGAACACATGAATGAGTAAAAAAAGCATACATGATAGAAATATAGAAAGTACATGAATAGCTAACCATGATAGAAACGCATAAAGATATGATGCATAAATGATATAAAGGGATATGACCAGGACGCCCCAAACTCCGTGTCCGCTGATCACCCGTCAACCTCGCTGAAAAGCTTGCTATACATCTCGTGATCATGAGACGATACATGAGTAAAAATGCCTCTCTCGGGGCTTATAAACCAATACTCATAAAAATAATTGAAGACAACTATATTCCAATTATCTCCCAATAATTCAATAGTTGATTACACCTTTCTATACAAACATATATTAAAACTCTAAAATTTTAATACATGTTATCTCCAAAGCATCAAAACCATAAACCGACTTCTTCAAAATCAGCCTCTAAATGCGCAGTCTCCTCAAGCGCTCCATGTACCTGAAAAATATAATCCTTCTGACAAAAGGAAATTATCGCCCAAGAGCGGAATCACCCTAAATGGGTTACTCTTCACCTAAGTGCATATGCAATGTTCCAAAATAAACACACACCAAGCAACACGTGGATCCCACTTGAATGTCTACATGCGCCATCCCCATGTCACGAGTCCACCGACCACCACACTTGCCTAAGCCATGTATGAGAAAATAATCATTTCAAAACAAAACCTCGGTTGCTCTTGAAAATATACTAACAATTATTCAGAAAAGTAATGGGACTACCCTCCTCGAGGTGTGAATTGGCTGGTGAGCTTTTCCGAAATACCATGGTCCCCATCCGAAGTGATCCGTCGCTCCATTTCCCAACCCACCCCTCCCAATATCATCCTGTGAAATTCCTTTCGCAACCATGTCCGTTTTTACAAAAAACCATGTCATGCACTCACGCCTAATTCTAGGTTACCCAGTGCATATGAAAATGCATTTGTACAAGATGTCAATATGCATATTTTCAATCAACTACAATTACACACATGTAATTCAACACATCAACCATCACCCAATTTAGCTCACTTGAGCAAATCATAATCTCATCTCCAATGGCTTACAACACAATTTAATTCCATATAATTGTGTCATTTTGTTAACACATTAAATCATGTCTTAACCTATCTATTTCCACACCTACCAAGCCATTCACATCAAACAATTCCCATACCAAGACACATGGACATTTACAGTCCATTTCATACAAACCGGGACCGTTTGGCAGTCCCAAATGCAGCAAGTGGGTTGTCCACTGGCGTACTCACTTCCTACATTCTGCCTTCTCGTGAACCGACCCATACCCATTTCCGATCTCCTATTTCCCAATACATAATTTATTATATAAATTATGATACAAATAGCCAAATCAGTCCCTAAACTGATCCGGACTGACCAAAAAATATCCCAAAAATTTCCACACTTTGGTTCCAATATTTGGAACCGATCAAACGGCCCCTCACGGCCTCAATCAACTCAAACATCACAAAACACTTAAATAAAGTGTAAAACAAGTAGGATGAAACCCCTACCTTTATGGAGTTTGTCGAAACTCCCCAAAACCGGTGCCTACGCGTTGTCCTCCGAGCGTAACAACTCTCCTTCTTGTCTCGGCTAGAAATCCAACTACGACGCTCTACAAATCTAGAGAGAGAAGGAGGACACTCTCTCTAAAAAACCAAACGAAACCCGCTACCTGGATATTTTTCCTTTTCTTCCTCCCACGCCTCTCTCTCTCTCTCTCTTTTTTGGCGTCTGTCTCTCCCTCGTTTCTTATCTCTTCCTTTGCTTCTTTCTTTCTTTTTTCTCTTTTCTCATCTCATTTCCTTCATTTCCTCCCCTCATTTTCTTCTTCAAGGTCATTTTTCACCCTTTTGAGCCACCAGACATCCTAATTTCAAAGGAGGAAATTGCCTCCCATTTCTCAAATTAAAGGTAGTTTCTCCTTTTTCCATATTTCTTTTTCTTATTTCTTAATGACATCATCACCACGGCTCATGGGCCATGGAATTCTTTTCTCCCAACACACGCTCATCGCTTAGCCATTCTTTCGCGTGACCATATGCTTCGCCATGTCACTCTTTATGGTGCCATGGCATCTCCTCACCTGCCGCTAGTCATCCGACACCCCACGCGCCCGAAAAACGCGGAAATCCTCGACCACCTTCGAATCCAACGAACCCGATCTGGTTGCTACCCCTGAGACGATTTCCAACTTAAAAGTCCTGCTTTCATTATTGGAGATCTAAAAATTCCTGCGATTTTTACCAAATTACGAATTTTCCATTTTTATAAAATCTGGATTTTCTCTGCCTTACATTGAATATTAAAGATATATATATATATATATATATATATATATATATATATATATATATATATATATATATATATATATATATATATATATATACGAATATATGGAATATAAGAGTGCATAGATGCATTCATGATATATGATAGGATTACAGGCGATACGAAGATAAAACTAAATGATAGAAAAGATATGAATATATCGATTGTAAAGAAATATGAGAACAAATAATATGAAGCTAAGAAATATGTGAAGGTATTACGTATCGCAATAAATACGTTGTATATCTTTATCAAGATATGATAACAATAATATTATTTAGATGTGAGATATGTACGTAAAAATAATAAATGGATTGTCTCGCTAGAACCCCAGAGATCAGATCGTACGCCTATTGGTGGAAAAACAAGTCCGGGCAAAGATACCGACTTCGGGCCGTACTGTCTGGGTCATTACAGAGCCTTCGGGCCCTTATAGATGGTCATTGTCTCGCATTAATGATACCGGGCCGCTTCGCCTTTATAGATGGTCATTGTCTCGCGACACGATAACAAATACGTGTTCTTATGTAATTACACGCCAAGACAAAGGGAGTACAAATGTTTTCTGCCCCCTTATAGTTTCCTTTATCCACTTCTAAGGTTTACGCAGACATGAAACAAAAAACAAATGATTCAGACATATGACATGTGAAAATATATTATATTTCAGATATCCGAGGCCATAGCACTGCTATGTGATGATAAGTTCAGAATACGAGATTATACGATCTCGATATGATATATAAAAATGTATAAGAATGTAAATGATTCGAAAAGTTAATATGAATACAAGATATGAAAGTACAAAGTACAAGCATTACCTAAAAGTATATGAACAAGTACAGTACATGAAAGGGAAAGTAATATGAAAAGTATAACAGAAAAACAATATATGAAAATAGTACATGAACAGTACATGAATACAATATATGATAACAAAGTACATGAAAATAGAACATAACAACCGGTATAAGATATATAACTACGAAAGTAATATATGCATACAAATATGACATACGTAATAGGGAGCAATATAAATATGAACCATTAGAAAGATAATAGATCAAATGATAAGTACTAGAATAAGAAATAAATGATATGAAAGGTTATATGTCAAACGTCACATGATAGAAGTGTATGTTATATGAAAATGATAAGATAAGTGTATTTGTTGAGACAATCATAGTTATCATCGCCCTCAGATATGTTTCCCACTAAGCCGCAAAGCTTAACACCGTTTTTTTTAATCCGTAGGTACGTATAGAAGACAAGGATAGAGTGACAAAGAGATATCCAATACGCCAGAGCAGCCAACTCGCAGATAGGTGCTCACCGGCACCGCCGCAATTTCGTATTTCTCTTGAATATGTATAAGCTTGTTTATCGGAGAAGTACTGTAATTCTAAGTAAGAACATGATATCACACTATGGTGGTGTGTATAATGTATATGTAAAAGAATTTTTTTTTTATTATTACGTAAATTGTGCATATGAATGGAGAAAACAGTAATGTGTGTCAAATTTTGAGAAAGAAAAGGCTGAAGAGTCCCAAGCCCGAAGTGTGACACTTCGCCGACACCCCATCGGTGCCTGCCGGGGCGCCAACCACCTAAGTCTTTCAAGCTAGGAAATGCAGCCTCCAAATATGATTTTTTTAGCAACATTAATAGGATATAGCATGTAAGAGCAACTCCAATGGGAATTGCTATCAGGGGTACCATTCCCATAACCGTTAAAATGGCACCTCAAAGACAAAAAATTAGGCTCCAAATTGAGGTGGTGACGTAGGTGGCAAATGCCACGCAGGATTTTGGGTGAAGCCAAGATATTTCCGACAACATTGGAGAGAGAATGAAGAGGTTGTAAAATAGCGGTTGGTGGCTACTGTTCCTCTCAACGGCTATATTCCATCATATATTTGGTAAGTTTAATTATATTTTTTAATAAAAAACATTGAATTATTAAAATAACACCCCATTTTAACACCTACCATTGGAGCAAAAACATTGTTCATGGGTGCCAAAACACTGTTTAGGGTTGTAAAATAACATTTGATACCCCTTTTTTGACAACTCCCATTGGAGTTGGTCTAAGGCAAATATGACCAAGAACAGAGATAAGAATAAAAAATGCAAGAAAAAGAAAACATTCGCATCCACAAATGCTGCATATTTCCAAAAATGAAAGGAGCTTTCAGAATTACCAAATTCGGATTTTCAATTATTCACGTGAAAATATCAAAATCTGAACCCCTATATTCTTTGTCTCTTCTTTCAAATTTGATAAATCTCACTGACTCACATATATTTTGTAATCATAATTAGAGTTTCTATTGATGCATTAGGTTTAGTTGATAAATTTGTTCCATTTCTTACTCATTATCTTACTTTATGTGAAGAATTCATGTCTACTACACCTATTTATACAAGAAAAAATAGATTAGAAAAGGAAACAAATAAAAATGAAAAAGGAAAAGAAAATATAACTGAGAGTACTCTAACGAATAAATTTAACGGTAATTAATTTCCAAAAGATATTATTCGTAAATCCATACAACAAACTTATATGAAAATATCAGAGTAAATATGCTAAAGGTGTGATTAAATTCATTATGTGAAAACCATCACACAAATAGGAACATTCATATTGAATAATCAAGAATTAAAATACTGGATTTGCGGAAGCGTACGTGAATTCATAACAAAATATTTAAATATTTGAATATGAGTCTTAAGCTTTATGATCTTCCAGATCTACACTAGTTTTCTGTCTAATATTTATCTCTGACAATGAGAATAAGAAGAATTGAAAATCATTGTGTGATCTGGGGACCATGACCCCTATTTATAAACAATCGTAGGTTCGCGATAAACAAATAATGAGGCTTGTAAACAACGCTACCGTTTATATGCAAATGACGCCTATCTTCGTAATTTTATATTTTAACCCATCATAAAAATAGAAATTACGTTTGTCTCTACACATTAATGCCCACACTTTATAATATATTAATTAAGGCCCCAAAACTCAAATTAATCACTTTAATTAGCCTAACTTTATTTGATAGCCTATAATTCACATTTATATAATATATCATCCCATATATTTAATTTTACTCCAACAATCTCCCACTTGGGCTATATATGTAACTTTATAAACGTGAATTATACTTTATGAGCTCATGAGTTTTGCTATCAAAACTTTATATATTTTAACAATCTTGTCCATTAACCACACCAATATAGAACCAAAGCGATCGTCGTTACATATTTCGTAACTAGACCCATCAATGATCACATATATCAATGCAACTAATGACAAAGATCAAGTGTGGATGTGTAGCATGGAAATTTCATGCAATGTGATCAATGACAAACATGCCTATTTCCAACTGGTCCTCCTTAAACTTTAGTGAGATCAAACCATACAAAATCAGAGTGAATGAAAACTGAATACTTTACTACAATAAATAACCTTAAAATCCATAATATCCATAACAAATGCATCTATAAATAAAAGCATCTAAAATACAAACTCCCACTAAAACGACATATCCTGAAGAGAAACCACACCATAAGGAGCAAAGATGTCACAGGCATCTGGTGGTAACCTTAGTCATAATCCAATCATGGAGTCGTCCCAATGCGTTTTATATAAGTCAATCCTCGAACCCTTTCACAACCAGAATTTGATGTCTATAAATTTTGACTCTTCAACTCTATTGTTGTGTTGGAATATAGTAATGCCGATTATTGTCACAAAATAACTTATGGCCTTTCAATGCCATCCAAAACACGCAGCTCGCGTGACAAAAAATTTCCCGCAACCATATTCCATGATCGATGCTCATAATGTTACAAACTCAACGCCATGGTAGAAGAAGCTACACAGATTGTTTAACACTCTTCCAAGATATAACACTTCCAGAAGAAATAAGTAGATATAGCTTGAAGTAGATTTCATGCTATTCGATATTCAGAAAAATCAGCCAACATCCAATGATCTCTGAACCGATCCGACTTTCGATAAGTGAGCATAGTCTGCTCTCCGTAAGTATCTCATGACTCGTCAATGCATCCAACGATCCCCTAGGATCGCTTAAGTATTTGCCCAACATGCCAACAATGTACGCACATCCCGGGATGCGTACATACCGGAGCATACACGACTTTATTGTCGACGCATAAGCAATTTGTTACATCTCCGAATCTCAAAATTATTCTCGGGGCATCGACTCTTTAGCCAATGTAAGTGTCACCCGTTTGCAATCATGCATGCCAAACCTTAAGAATTTTTCAATATATCTCTTTGTGATAAACTGGGCATACCCGAGCCCGATCTCTGTATCTATATATACTTAACACAAAAGAAGCATCACCAAGATCTTTCATCTCAAATTTCTTTGATAGAAATCTTTTAGTTTCATGCAACATGTCTATATCGTTGGTGGCAAGCAATATGTCATCAACATATAAAACCAAGTAAATATGCTTACTCCCACTGAACTTATGGTATATACAATCATCAACCATATTCATCTTAAACTGCATCGAAATGATAACTTGATGAAACTTGTAATACCATTGATAAGAAGCTTGCTTAAGCCCATAGATGGATTTCTTTAACTTGCAAACCATCTTCTTTGTATCTCCCGACACAAAATTTTATGGTTGCACCATGCATATTGTTTCATCAATGTCTCCATTGAGAAATGCAGTCTTAACATCCATTTGATGAAGCTCAAGGTCAAAGTGCGCCACAAGTGCCATTATTGTCCTAAAAGAGTCTTTCGATGAAACCGGAGAGAAAGTCTCTTTATAATCGATGCCTTCTTTTGTGGATAACCCAGCAACAAGACGAAGCCAGGACTTCTCTTACATCACCTTCGAATCCTTGCTCTTAAATATCCATTTGCAACCAATGGGTTTCACACCTTCAAGCAATGGGACAAGATCCCAAACGTCATTGTCCTTCATGGACTTTATCTCCTCATTCATCTCATCAATCCACTCTTAAGATTTAGAACTTTCTTCTCTGCTGCTTGGCGGAAGTTGGATTTGATCATCTTCCACCTCACACCAATGTCAAACCCATGTTCTCGAATAAATACAATGTAATCATCCGGCACGCACTTCTCCTTTCTCTGGGTAGATCTCCTTAATGGCGTAGGGTTCCGAAGGAGGTAGAGTTTGTTCTTTTCCGAATGAGGCTCTGGATATTGTTTTGATTTTTGGATATGCTCGAACAATGTCATGTATAGAAGCCCCGATCACGTCAATAATACCGTGGAAAATCAACATATTCCTCTTCAAAAACAAAATCCCTATCCTTATCTCCCATATCAAAGTCAACATCCTCAAAGAACCGAGCATTTCCCGTCTCAAAAATTGATTTAGTAGTAGGATCATAGAATTTGTAATCACTGGATCTTTCAGAGTATCCAATAAAATAGAAACTAATCGTTCTTGAATCCAATTTCTTTTCATGTGGCCTATAAGACCTTGCTTCCGCTAGACATCCCCAAATGTGTAAGTGCTTCAGACTAGGCTTCTTGCCATAAGGGGTTTTAACAGTTGCTTTAGTTGGTACTTTGTTAAGGATATACGCTGCAGTCTTTAATGCTTCACCCTAGAGTGATTTTGGCAAGTTAGAATGACTAATCATACTTCTTACCATGTCTTTAAGCGTTATGTTTCGCCTTTCAGCGACACCATTCATGCTTGGAGAACCTGGCATGGTGTACTGTGGGAGGATACCACACTCCTCTAGGAATTTAGCAAATGGTCCTCCTTGACAAGCACCACCTTAACCGTCATACTTATCCTCATAAGATCTATCACCACTGCAGGATCTCGACGTGTTAACCTTGTTGAGTTGATTTTCAACTCAACTTCAACGATTCAACACTTCCAATGATTGAGACTTTTCATGAATGAGATAAAGGTAGCCATAACGTGAAAAATCGTCTATAAACGTGATAAAATATTGTTGGTCATTCCATGAAACTGTAGGAAATGGCCCACATATATTTGTATGTATAAGTTCTAAGACATTCAGAATCTACTGGCACCAAATCTCCTTGTGTTCGTTGTTTTCCCTTTATAATTTGTGCAAATTTCAAAATTTGCAAAATCAAGGGAATCTAGAATCCCATATGACACACAAACCTTCAGAATTCTCCTTTCGAGATGTGACCTAATCTCTATGCCATAATGACAAGGAATTCTCATCGTTAATTTTCTTTAACACCTCGAGTACGACTGCAAGGTTTCATGATATGAAGCAACCGTATCAAGTACATAGTTAAGTTATCTACATAAGATAAAGAACCAGCATTCAACCAAATTTAATTAAAAAAGACTAAATTTATTATTTCAAAAGAACAAGAATAAACCAAATTGTCTAATACGTAAATGGGGAAGTAAATTCCGTCCTATGACTGCACAACAAATGTCTCATTCAAACCAAATAAGCATCAGACTTTTAATAATAACCTGCCAAATATCCCAATTGCTCAACTTCAAACTTCTTGCCATCACTTAAAAGATGTGTCTTTCACCATCATTTGGCTTTCTAAGAATCCTCGCAACCCCTCGCATGGACACACCGATGTGAGTGGTCAGCACTGCACTATCCACCAAGTGTGTTTTTAGTAACTGTCAAATTAACCTTAGAACAAACTAGATTAAGAAGTGTACCTTTCTTTGCACGTCAAGCATGATAGTTGGTACATTGCTTCTTCTTATGTCCCGCAGCTCTACAAAAGAAACAACCATCAACCTTTTTTTTCTTTATGTTGTTTCTTTTGATATGGAACCTTTGCAGCTTCTTTATCCTTCTTTCTTTTCTTCCCTTTATCCTTGGAAGTACTAGCCAAATGAGCACTTTCTATATTTTCAAGCCTAACCTTTCTTCTTCCTCTTACAATGTGAGATGAGCTCATTACAGACCAAGTCTCCTTTGCAACGCTTGTAGCTCACCTTTAAATTGGATTGAATTAAGGGAAGAGAGATCAATCCAATGCACAAGCAAATCCCCTCAAAGTGATCAAGTTTATGTGCTCTTAACTTTGAAGCAAAGATGAGACATTTTCATAAATGTACTCCTTAATGTTCTATTACCTTTATATCTCATTGAGATGAGATTTGCCAAAAGTGTACTTGTTTCACACTTTTCATTCTTGACAAATCTATTCTTAATTTCTTCTAGAACTTTTCGTCGCCTTTTATCGCTTCTCGGGATATCGCGGCTCGAATGCTTCTCGGAATGACCTTCTTAATGATCATCAAACATACAGCGACATTTGGATTCTCCTTACCTTTCAATATCCCTTCACTCTGAGAACTTCCTTCTTACC
This sequence comes from Tetrastigma voinierianum, assembly GCA_016808115.1. Taxonomy (NCBI): domain Eukaryota; kingdom Viridiplantae; phylum Streptophyta; class Magnoliopsida; order Vitales; family Vitaceae; genus Tetrastigma; species Tetrastigma voinierianum. The sequence goes on from JAEQBH010006859.1 coordinate 51,543, forward strand.
GCAAGAGGTGCAGGAGAAGAAACCCTTAACGCAAGGTCTAGATCCATGACACCGAGAACTATTTGGAGGTTCTCATGTCATGTCTTGAAGTTTGTGCCATTTAGTATAGGAATAGAATTAAAGTTGGCATTAATGTTAGCGTAATCCAGTAGCCAAACTCTGAGGAACAATAACAAGTAAAACAAACTCACATAAGACTGAAAACAAAAAAATAAATTCAAATAAAGGCAAACCCCATCTCAAGATATCGGACACTCTATTAATATTTTATCTTTTGATAAAAATACTAACTTGCAAGGATATTTGTGCAATCAAATATCGATAATAAGAACATATCGACAAATCTTCCTTCGGGCCAATTTATTATTCATATGTAAAACCAAAATAATTATCACGTGTTTATTACCATAGGTGTACATGCAATTCCTTAAATACACTTCCTTTCCTTTGGGCCGATTAATATTCACATAAGTTACATGCACATAATCTTGTTATATTTTGAAATAAAATTAATTTTCACAAAAGTGGTCACTTTGGTGACATATTGTGTTAATTAACTTATCTCAAAAAATATATATTTAAACACCTATATTTGAATGAAAATTTTCGTAAATACATTATAACGATAACATATTTATATTTAAATGACCAACTTAAACAGCTAGTTGGCCTTGCCTTTATGGTGGTCAGGTGCATGTTCCACACTGGAGGTCTAGTGATTGAATCTCAATAAGACCCTTCCCTCCCTTTTTTTTTTTTTTTTTTTTTGTTTAAAAAAACAAGACAAAATATATAGAGACCAAATACTCAGACCAGGATTCGAACCAGAGACCTCGTGTTGCAAACCTTTGCAAAAGAAAACCACTAAACCAACACACCGTTTTGTGAATAGGTGTGTCTAAATAAATATAAAAAAAAAAATCAACATTTCTCTTGAACAAAAAAAAACACATAACATAACAGGAACTAATTCTACATTTCTCTTAAACTTTTAAAAAAATATATAAAATCAACTGTATGTCCAAAAATTATGAAATTTATATCGTTGGACTCGTAATAAGATGTAGAATTTTTTTGTTACAAAATTTTTCTAGAAATATTATACTTTTGGAAAAAAATATTTTTGGCCCTAAAAGAAAAAATATTTTTCTAACTTATTCTCAACAATTCAACATGAAACCGTTCTGATATCACATGTGAGATTAAATTCATTATGTGAAAACTGTCACACAAACATGAACATTCATATCAATCATCGCTAATCAAAATACTCTGATTACGAAAGTCACACTAATACATAACAAAATATTGAAATATTTGAATCTGAGTATGAGGTTTTATGATCTTCCATATCTACACTAATTTATATGCTTGTTATATGCTTGTATGCTTGTCTCTACACATTAATGCCCACACTTTATAATATATTAATTAAGGCCCCAAAACTCAAATTAATCACTTTAATTAGCCTAACTTTATTTGATAGCCTATAATTCACATTTATTTAATATATCAGCTCATATATTTAATTTTACTCCAACAAAAGGATGATGCAATTTAATTAAAATATATAAAAAATTTAAATCATTTTATTTTAAACTATTCTTACTATCTCATGGGAGAAGGTAGAAAATGCGACTGTGATATTTTTTCTTATTATTTTTTGTTTTTAAATTTGAAATTTTGTTTAATTAGATTTATTCTTTTTTAAATTCCTTTATTAACCATTGTATCATGTAAAATTAAAATCAAAATTAATTTAGTATTTTTATTTTTATTTACAAATATAACATTTAAATAATATTTCAGATTTTTATGGAATACTTTTGTTAGTATTTTCCAAAAATAGTATGAGAGCACTTCTAGCCTTGAACCTTGAGAATTAAGAAAATACCAGACATGAATAAAAATGGGCCCTAATTTTTAGGTTTTTAGAAAAAATGAATGTTAATTTGTGGCTCAAAATAATAATTGTCAAGCTTTTAAATTTTGAATTGTACTTATTAAAATCCACTTACATTCTAAATTACCACTATTTAATTAAAGCCAAAATTTAAATTTATGTTGAGAAATTGCATCGATTTATTAGTTTTTCAATGCAAATTTGATTTTATGAATTAAAAAAATTAATTAAAAATTCGTAATCTAAAAATTCATAATTTAATATTCTTTTTACTGAAATTCTTAGTTCAAAATTGTCATATTAAAGTTAATAACTCAAAATTTTTCAAAAATCCAAATTCAATTCTTTTAAATCACACTAAAATTCACAAAATTAAATTAATTATTTAATTAAAATTAAATTTTAATTGCTATTTATTAGACATAAATTTGTTTTTTAGAAAATTGGAGCTATTAACTTTAAAATTACAATTTTGAATCAAGAATTTTAGAAAACAAGGAATTTCAATTTTGAATATTAAAAAAATCAGCCTTTAGTTTTCTATTAAAAATATTTAGAAATATGCTTAAATTATGAATTTTAAGATTGTTGATTTTTTTCCTTTCAAAAAAAAAATGATTTTTTAATTAAGATTTATTTCTTAATTCATAAAATCAAGTTTTCTTTTTCAAAATCTAATAATTCAGATACACCGTTAAATCTTAAAATTTACTTTTTAGTTAAATAATTAATTAATTTTGTAGTTTAAAATGTAAACTCATATTTTAGAAAATTTTAATTCAATTTTTTAAAAACTTTTGACAATTATTTTCAATTTTATAATTAAAATTATTTATTCTAAAACCTAAATATTCAAATTTATTTATTTTTATTCATAACACGAATTCATTTTCTGAATTCTCAAGGTTCGTATTGTGGTTAAAGATATTCGAGGCTAGAAGTACTATTAAAATGAAAATACATATATTTCAAAAAACAAATTTGGTTCAGGGTATAAATGTAAAAGTGGTGAAAGTTCAAGATTTAAATTATTCAATTAATAGGATAAAGTCTACTTTTCTTTGTATTCTTTGGTCTTCAGTCAAATTGCACAGTGTTGACAGACTAAGGTCTTTGGTAGACTGTAACACCCCGAAATATACCCTAATAGTTTTCTGGACTCATACGATATTAAAATTGTACGAATTTTCTAACTAAAACGTAAACCCTAATTAATAATAGAGATGTTGGTAAAGTGGTCATTTACCACTTTAGGACATAAAAGGCATAAAACAATAAGGTTATATGCTATTATGGAATAAGATGAAAAGATGGGATGCCAAAATAGAAATTTAATAAATTGAAGTGCAATTAATAGAAGGATGGAGGAACAAAGGGTAAATAAAATAAAGTTAAATTATTAGCGGGAGTGGAGACAAAATAACTCATTTTGTCTCCCAAACAAGAGAGCCATACAAGAAGAAGAGAAGAGGAAAAGGAAGAAGAAGAGGAAGAGGAAGGGGAAGAGGAAGAGGAAGAGGAAGAGGCCAAGCTCCAAACAAGTGTATGGAACTATGACCTTTAGTGCGGATCTATGGAATTTTAAGTTCTTTGTATGGTTAATGGGCCTTATCTCCAAAGCTGGGGTGGCTTTGGATGTAATTGCATCCTACCCGATTTCTTGAAGATAGGGTGGTAAACCCATATGGTACATGATAGTTATGGAATCCTCTCTTTTAAATTGGATTCATGGGTAAATTGAGAGTAATTGAGTTAGGGTTTAGAACAAACCCTAACTAATTATCATATTTAATGAGTATGGGTCAGCAACCCATTAGAATGGTATCGTGAGAAATTCAACAAAGGTTTTGAAAGATAAGTAGCCGGGAAGAGGATTCAATGTAAAAGAGATGTCAAGATGAAATTGAAATGGTTTTGAAGTGCATATGGACTATAGAGTTGAATTGATGGAAAATATGGAAAAATGGAAGCAAAACACAATTTCGAAAAAAATTCAAGGGATCATTCGGGTACGTGAAATGCTATGTTTTCCCGTTGACCGCTGTGGCCACCATAATCCTCGTTTATTTCTGATCCGATTTGAGTGATTCAAGTTTCTAGTTAAAATAGACTTCAAGGAGAATCAAACATATAGACAGGCATCGAACGTCAACAATTCTGGATTATAAGTGGCCTAAAAATTCACCTCAAAGTGGTTATGTGCAAGCCACCCCGGTTCAGCCTTTTGAACATAGGTTAACCCCGTGTTGAAGATCAACTCAGTTTCTATGGTTCGATTTAAGATTCCAATTTGAGAAGAACCCTTAGCACCTTAACTTTAAAATAGTACAAAGAGATAATGTCAATATGAAGTTAAGACCTTGGAAAAAATTGAGTAATACAAATCGTCCCTGTAACTCCAGAATCGATCAGTTGGCATGAAAAATGCCATAACTTTAGTTGGGATGATCCGATTGATTGATTCCAATTCTATAAAATAGATTCCTAGGAATTAAGAATATGGAAATGAGTGTATATGGTGGATTAAATGGAAATTATGGCTAATGTGTAGTCAAGGGTTTTCTTGAAAAAGTGAAAAGGACTATCCGCGACGAACTGAACCTCACTGAAGCAAGCAGGATTGAGCTGCAACAAGGAGTGCTGAAAAATGATATTTTGAAATCGAAGCTTTTTAAAAGTAAATGGTTTTAATGTTAAACCGAAGTTTAATGGAAATGTTTATGTAAATAAATGTTAAGGCATATGGAATGTTTTACCTTGCATCAATATATATATTTATATGTATTAAATATACAGATATACAGGTATTATGAAAATTTAAAATGTGTAAAGAATGCATACGTGTTTTGAACGATAAAGCAGTACGATTTAAATGGATTTATAAATGTATTTCAAGAATGTTTATCGATTGCCACTCTAAACCCCTACGATTGTTATGACCGATATCTACCGAGAGGTACTTTAAGTCTAAGGATTTAGAGGGTAAAGTTATAGGTTACTAACCGAGGGAGGGAAATAGGTGTTTAGAGTAAATATCCTTACACATGATAAGTGCTATGACTGAACCCTATGCAAAGCGTGAGTTTCTCCGCAAAGCAGTAATAAGCTATGACCGGGAATGAGACTGGTCCCTCACCGTCGCACCCTAACCGTTTCTGTTTATCCCCCGGGTTCCACGAAAGAAAGAAATAAAGAAAGAAAGAAAGTTTAAGGCATAAAATGTTTAAGGCATAAATTCATTTTTGTAATTGTATAAGTATTTATTTTTAGATATATCAAAATGTTATTTTAATGAAAATGTACACTCACTGGGCTCCTTTAGCTCATTCTTTTCCGTATGTTTCAAAAACATTTTCAGGACCCGAGATAGGTGAGCAGGTAGAGCATCTCCCTATGCAGTGAGTCGAGCCATCAAGGAGACGACGCCTGTGATTTCATTGTATATAATTCGTATACCCGTATATGTTGGAATATTTGTTATGTATATGTATATATGTATAAAGCTGAAAAGCGAACTACGCCTGGCTTTGATCCCCGCGGGACGAGGTACGTAGCGCCGCTAAGTCCCGCCAAGCCCACCTTTGATAAAAAAAAAAAAAAAAAATGCATGGAATTGAAGAAGTTTGAATGTTTTGATGATTGAATGAATAAATGTATATATGTATATATTGTGCTGATTGAGTTGTGATGAGGAGTCCAAACAAGGAAGTTGAAAATTGGAAGATTAGAAGTGTTTTTAAATGTTTTCGTAGGTTTTGTAAATTTGGGAAAGTTCGAAAAACAGAGGAAACTCTGGTCAATTTTTCTGAAAAATCTAAGTGTTTGACAAAAAAAAAAAAAAAAGAAAGAAAGAAAATTTACACTCCCGCTTCCTCGCATTATTTTCTAAAGATATGTTAAGGATTGTAAAGGCCCGCCCACAGATTTTATTCGACCTGCTTTCTGAGGAAAAAGTTTCTATATCCATCGAGTGCCTGAGGTCCCCGTTCATGATTAATCCGTATATTTCTTATATGTATAAAGTCAAAAGGAACTACGTGGGCTTTCGATCCTCGCCGACGATGGTACGTAGTTTCGCTTCATTGGGTCCCGCCAAGCCCAATCTTTGATACAAAAAAATGCATGGAATTGAAGAAGTTTGGAATGTTTTGATGATTGAAATGAATAAATGTATATATGTATATATTGTGTTGATTGAAATGCGGTAATGAGGAGTCCAAACAAGGAAGTTGAAAATTTGAAAGATTAGAAGTGTTTTTAAATGTTTTCGCAGGTTTTGTAAATTTGGGAAAGTCCGAAAAACAGAGGAAACACTGGCCGATTTTCCGAAAAATCTAAGTGTTTGAAAAAAAAAAAGAAAAGAAAAAATTACACTCGTCCGCATTATTTTCTAAAGATATGTTAAGGATTGTAAAGGGGTTCGCTTCCATGGATTTTATTTAATCGTTCTGAGGAAAAGTTTCTATATCCACTGAGTGCCGAGTCCCCGTTCATGAGGTTAATCCACCAGATCCTTCAACGTGGTATCGAGCCACTCGCTTGAAAATGTTCTAAAGATTTGAAAATTTTATTTTCATATGATTGTTTTAATGTTTTATTTTAAAATTGCATAAATTATTTATGATTTAAAAATCATATATGCATTACATGACATATTAAATTTTTGAATTCGTAAAATGCATCGTCGAGGCCGACCCCCCATCAGGAGAGCTCCTGAGGCATTAGTACCACCAATCTCGAGGAATATGTTGATGAGTTCGCGATGTTCCTCCACCCACGCATGCAGTGACCCTATGCCTTCAGCCACTACAAACAGTGGGTCACGGCACCGCCCGAGGTCGGAGACAGACACCTTGCAGCCAGATGGCTCAACTTTAGCCATCGTATACGATACCCGAGAGCCTGAGCTTCTATGTAGAGTCGTGGCAAAAAGCTAAGGGCACTCCGAACCAAGGATGGATCGGGAGACCCTGAAAAGGCTTCACATGGTTAGAGTGGAATGAGCGGTCTACCAGTGATGCGCTGCGGTACGCATGAGCAGTATGGTCACTTTTTCTCGCCTTTCCCCACGGATGCAGCATTAGAGTGGTGGAGGGTCAGAGGAGAGCTCTTCAGAGAGTGTCCCGCACGCTCAAGGAAGAGCTTGATGTGATAAGTTTGTTCCAAACGCCACGAGATGCAAAGGTCGAGGAGTTCTTTAGGCTGGAGCATGGGACACTCTCCGTGACAGACATTATACAGGCTCGAAGTCACAAATATGTCCCATTTATCGTGATGAAGAAGTTTCAAGATCAAGAGGTTTCATTGTAGTCTTAACCAGCCGACAGACCACAAGAGCGTCGACAAGACACACACATGCGGCTGCTAGTGAGGCCGCTGCTGTGGCTGGGAGGAGCATGGGGTTTGAATCTGTGCTACGCCAAATAAGGACGTAAACGAGTGGGTCACGGGGCGCAGGAGGTTCCGCAGCGCTCAAGAGGGAGGAAAGACACAAGGACGGTGCGGCAGTCAGGCCGGGGGCACACCCAGCTGGGGGCCCAGAAGGCTACGTACGTAGCTCCGCGGGTCCAAAGCCGCAGTGTGCTCTGTGGGAAGAACCATTATGGTATGCAGATCACAATGACGGTCAAGCAGGCGACAGCCGTGACACTTCTCACCAAAGAGTGCCTGGGCATAGTTTCGCGTGGATCGTAAAGGGACAGACAGATGTAGGCAACAAGATCGTAGAGGTCGTGGTCGAGCCCGAGAGGGGCCTGCAGAGGCCCCACTACATTTACTAGATCCGAGGGATCAGCAGTGGGGAGGTCGCCCATCCAGAGATGTACACCACCCTCTGACACGTGCTAGGTGTTTGCAAATACTCAACAGAGGCGCATGGCACTAGAGGTCACAATGTGTGCCATATGTTTTTGATAAAGGATGCTTATGTCTTGATAGGATCCGGTGCCACTCACCGTTTATTTGAAATTTATCGTATAAGTGAACATGAGATACAAAACCCATCGTAGTATGGTAGCCCCCTTCCTACAGGAGAGATCTACTTATAGCAAATATAGAGTATATGGCTGGGCTGGAGGATTATCGAGGGCCATGAGTTTATGGCCAATCTAAGACAAGTGGACATCCAGACTGCGATATCATTAGGGATGACCGGTCGTCTCGACATCACGCCACCATGGATTGTTTCAGAGAAGCAGTTCAGAGGACCTGGGAACCGTAGATTACTGGTGGGGTAATAAGATATTGTCTTCAGTAGGATGTCCGTGGATGATACGGAAGATGCTCGAAAGTCATATCCTATATCTAGCCCTATGTAGTCGAGGTGGAGAGATGATGATACGATTGGAAGACATTCGTGAGTCGAGAATTTCCGATGTGTTTCCGCATGATCTTCCGTGGACAATTCCTGCACAGAGAGATTATTTTCGATCGAAGCTGTACCCGACGTAACCCGATTTCGAGAGAGCCCATGTGATGGGCCCTCGTGATAATTGAGTTAACCATGTGCGATGAAGAAATGGTCAACAAGGGGTTCGCTGCACGAGCACATCTCCTCGGGGGGGAGCACCTGGGCTTTATTTGTGAAGTTAAGAAGAAGGAGGAGTTACGTGCGATTAAGTACTGACATGCAGAGTCAATAAGGTACAATACGTAATCCGCATCCCCTTCCGCCGAGTAGGATCGATGATCTCGATCGCTACAGAAGCCAAGGCATTCTCCAAGATCATTTTGAGGTCGCCACTACCGCTGAGAGTTCATGACGAGGATGTTCCCAAGACAAAGATTCGTGAATACCTGCATTTCCGCATTTTGAGTTTCTAGTCATGCCATTTTGACTTACTAATGCCCACCGCTTTATGGATCTCATGAATGTGATTGGGGCCTTACGAGATCGGCCAGGATCGTTTATCGACGATATAATCGACCTATTCTGGGCAAAGGAGAAGAACATGCAGAGCACCGAGGATAATTTCGCAAAACATCGCGAACACGGCTATATGCTAAACTTAGTAAGTGTCGCTTTGGCTCACGTTGTCGCTGGGACACATAGTTTCGGGCAGAGGGGGTCTCGATCCGCTAAAGTCTAAGCTATATCACTGGAAACTCCCATTTCCAGTGTTACGTAGATAAGGAGTTTTCTCGGGTTCGTTGCAGTATTACCGTGTCTGGGCCGAGGGAGTTCTTTGGAAGATAGCCGCACCTTGACTAGACCGACGAGGAAAAAGAGGAACCGCTTTTATGGTCGAGGTTTGTCAATAGAGTTTCATGAACTGGAAAAGGAGATTGACCCCAGCCTCCGCATTTACACTTCCATCGTAAGGTGATGGCTTTGTGTGCTATCAGGATGCCCCAAAGTGGCCCAGGTCATGTATTAACGCACGACAGATTGCATATGCTTCTAGGCAATTGAAGAAGCATGAAATTGCACTATCCTACATACAACCTCGAAATAGCACCGTAGTAGAGATTTGCCTCATGGGATATGGAGGCATTACTTATACTGAGTGCCCGTAGGATTTTTACGATCATAAGAGCTCGCGTGATTCATTTAATGCAGTATGAACCCGAACACGCACGTAGGGAGATGGATTGAATCGAACAAGGATTATGAATGTACCATTGAATATCATCCTCCGAAAGGCTTAACGTGGTAGCGTATGCTCTAAGAGAAGACCCATGAGTTCCCATGAAGACTCGAGGGTCGTGGCATCTTCCTCGACTCATGTAATCGAGGTCCTCGGGTGCATCGAACCGAAAGATTCGGGAGCACCGTTAGCCACATTTCATGTACGTCCCGTATTGATAGACAGATTAGGAGAGTTCCTGTGATTCAAGATCCACGTATAGTGAAGCCAGAGGTGAAGCAGAGTCCGGGCAACGAGGATTTTGTCATCAGAGGATGGCACAAAGAGTCATGGGACGTAGGTTGTGTACCCCGATGTAGGTGATGCGAGAGAGAGATTATGGAGGAAGCCTATTCCTCCTTTATGCTATGCATCCGGGAAGCATAAAGATGTATCATACCCTAAAGGAACACTTCTGGTGGAAGGGTATGAAGAGGGATATTGCAGAGTTCGTCTCCAGATGTCTCACATGTCAGAAGGTGAAAGCCGAACATTAGAAGCCTGCAGGACTCTTACAGTCACTCCCGATCCCTCGAAATGGAGAGAATCATCGAATTTTGTGGTATGACTTCCACGCTGTCGAGTGGCCACGATATGATATGCGGGTACTGTGGACAGATCGATTTAAATCAACCAATTTCCTCCCTATCGTGAATGATTCATCGGGATAAGTCGCCCACTATACGCTAGAGAGATTATCGACCGGCACGGCACACCGCCCATCGTTTCCCTGCATTGCAGATCCCGTGTTTACCTCACTTCGTTGCCTGGGCTTTTATAGAATGCCCTCGCACTAAACCTGCAGATTTCATTTTTTTTCATCCATGCATGTATTATTAACTGAAGAGGACTATATTGCACTTTAGAGGATATGCTTAGTGGCATGTGTTACTTAGCTTGCAGGAGCCGGGCACCCATCTACCCCCTCGATGGAGCTCTGCATACACAACGCTATCGCATTCGCAAGATGGTATGGCCCCTTGCGAGGCTCTTTTTATGGACTAAATGTCGAACCCACCGCTGGGAGCCGAGGTAGGTGAAAGGAAATTAGTCCCAAATTGTTCAAGTGTCTCTGTGGATAAGATCAAAGTTATGCGGATAGACTCGAAAATCGTACAAGACCGACGTAAAAGTTATGACAATCGCCGTAGGGACCTAGAGTCTCGAGGTAGGGGATATGGTATTTCTTTGAGGATTTCCCCCCATGGAAGGGCGTACTAAGATTTCCAAAAACGTGGAAAGTCAGTCCACGATATATCAGCCATACAGATTGCTGAGAGGATTGGAGCAGGCATATCGATCGAGTCGCGCATCCGACCTCGACGCATTCACGATGTCTTCCATGTTTCTATGTTCGCAAGTATATACCGTGCACTTTCACACATGTATTGATAGAGCAAATCAAAGGAAATACGTAGGAGAGAATTTGACATTACCGAAGAGGAACCAGCGCATCCTCGACCAGGAGCAAGTTCCGCACATGAACACTATTCCGCCGGTGAAGGTATCGTGGAGAGCTGCACAAGAGAGGAAGCTACATGGGAGCACTGGAGCAGATGAGGCATTATCCCCATCTCTTTGATTCAGTATTTAATGTTTTAATTTCGAGGATCACCCCATAATGAGGGGAGAGTCAGGACCCCGAATATACACCCTACAGCTTCTTTCGACTCAGGTCATATATTAAAAGTTAAAAATGAAATTTCGAACTAAACGAAACCTGGAATTAATAATAGAGATAAGGGTAAAGTGGTCATTTACCTTAGGGACATAAAAGGTATAAAACAATAAGGTTATATGCTATTAATAAGATGAAAGACGGGATGCCAAAATAGAAATTTAATAAATTGAAGCGCAATTAATGTAATGGCTGGAGGAACAAAGGGTAAATAAAATAAAGTTAAATTATTAAAGGGGAGGGAGACAAAAATAACTCATTTTGTCTCCCAAACAAGAGAGCCATACTGGCTTGGTGCTAAGATAAAGAGGAAAATATAGGCTGAAGAGAAGAGAAGAGGAAGAGGAAGAGGGAAGAGGAAGAGAAGAGAAGAGAAGAGTGCAAAGAGAAGAAGAAGAGAAGCCAAGCTCCAAACAAGGTATGGAACTATGACCTTAGTATGGATCTATGGAATTTTAAGTCTTTGTATGGTTATTAGCTCATCTCCAAAGCTAGGTTTTCTCATAGAATCGCATCCTACCCTCGATTTCTTGAAGATAGGGTGGTAAAACCCATATGGTACATGATAAAGTTATGGGAATCCTCTCTTTAAATTGGATTCATGGGTAAATTGAGTAGTACTGAGTTAGCTCAGAACAAACCCAACTCACTATCATATTTGGGTCGAACATGGGTCATAACCCATATTAGAATGGTATCGGGAGAAATTCATGAAAGGTTTTAAAAGAAGATAAGTAGTGTGCTGAGGGGATTTGACAGAAAAGAGATGTCAAGTATGAAAATGAAATGGTTTGAAGTGCATATGGACTATAGAGTTGAATTGATGGAAAAAATATGGAAAAATGGAAGCAAAACACAATTGAAAAATTCAAGGGATCGGGTTTGTACAGAAATGCTATGTTTTCCTGTTTTGACCAGTTTTCGTATTTTGACCATAACTTGCTCATTTCTGATCCGATTTGAGTGATTCAAGTTTCTAGTTAAAATAGACTTCAAGGAGAATCAAACATATAGAAATAGGCATCGTCAAATTCTGATTATAAGTGGCCTAAAAATTCACTCAAAGTGGGGTTATGTGCAAGCCAATTCCCGGTTCAAGCAAATTTTTTTTGAACATAGATTAACCCCTGCAAAGTTTAGGACGTAACTCGAGTTTCGCGGTTCGATTTGGGTGATTCCAATTTGAGAAGAACCCTTTTAACACCTTAACTTAAAATAGTACACAAAGAGATAATGTGTCAAATATGAAGTTAAGACTCGAAAAAAATTGAGTAATACAAATTGTCCCTAGTGTAATTCTGTGAACACTAGTCAAGTATGAAAATGCCATAACTTTAGTTGGGATGATCCATTGGATTGATTCCAATTCCTAGCAAAATAGATTCCTATAGGAATAAGAATATAGAAATGAGTGTATATGGATTAAATGGAAATTATGGTTAATGTGTAGTTGTGGTTTTCTCAAAAAGGTGAAAAGGATCATCTGGACTTATGCGAACCCACGCAAAAAGCCAGACTGTTCTGAACGTATGAGTGAAAAATGATATTTTGAAAAATTGAGTTTTTAAAAGTAAATGGTTTTAATGTTAAACTGAAAGTTTAATGGAAATGTTTATGTAAATGTTAAGGCATATGGAAATGTTTTATCTTGCATCAATATATATATTTATATGTATATTAAATATGTATGCATATGTTAAGGTATTATGAAAGTTTAAAAATGTGTAAAGAATACATATGTGTTTTAATGATAAAGTAAAGGATTTAAATGGATTTATAAATGTATTTTGAAGAAATGTTTTATTGATGGTTACCCTTAACCCCTATGACTGTTATGATCGATATCTGTCGAGGTACTTTTAAGCTGCAAGGATTTAGAGAGGGTAAAGTTATAGGTTACTAACCGAGGGAGGGAAATAAAAGCTTGTAGCAATATCCTTACACATGATAAAGTGCTATGATCGGGAACCCTATGCAAAGCGTGAGTTCAGCACAGCCAGAAGGGTTATGACTAGAATGAGACTGCCCTCACCGTCGCATTCTAAAATCGCTCGGTGTTTATCCTCGCTCCATCGTAAAGAAAGAAATAAAGAAAGAAAGAAAGTTTAAGGCATAAATGCTTAAGGCATAAATTAATTTTAATCAGATAAGTATTTATTTCATATAATTAAAATGTTATTTTAAATGAAAATGTACACTCATCGGGCTCCTTTAGCTCATTCTTTTCCCGTATGTTTCAAAACATTTTCAGACCCGAGATAGGGTGCGCAGTAGAGCATCCCCCTCAGGCAAAGGAGTCGAGCCATCAAGGAGACGACGCCCGTGATTTCCCATTGTATATATAATTTTGCATAACGTATACGTTGGAATATTTTGTTAGCGTATATACGTATATGTATAAAGTTGAAAAGGAAGATCCGCGGGCTTTTGATCCCTCACGACGAGGTATCGAGGCTGGTCGCTAAGTCCCGCCGCCCACCTGATGCCAAAAAAAAAAAATGCATGGAATTGAAGAAGTTTGGAATGTTTTGATGATTGAAATGAATAAATGTATATATGCATATATTGTGTTGATTGAGTCAGATTATGGAGTCCAAACAAGAAGAAAATTGGAAGATTAAAGTGTTTTAAATGTTTTCAACAGGTTTTGTAAATTTGGGAAAGTCCGAAAAACAGAGGAGTCCCGCCGCATTTTCTAAAATCTAAGTGTTTAAAAAAAAAAAAAAAAAAAAATTTCACACTGCCTCCAAGATTATTTTTAAAGATATGTTAAGGATTAGAAGGGTTCGCTTCCATGGATTTTATTCTGACTGTTGAGGAAAAGTCATATCCATCAGAGCCAGGTCCCTGGGTTCATGAGGTTAATCCCAAGTCTAGATCCTTCATAGATTTTTATCATAGATTGTAATTGATTTATCTGTTTTTATTGTGGATGGTAGGTGTTCTATTCTCTGTGATTCCATTTTTTTTGGGAGTCTAGTTATATATCTCCTGTATACCTTGGGCTTTTCTAGGTGGTTTATTATAATTTTCTTTTATCTATAAAAAAAAGATTTAAATTGTTATTTTCCCAAAAATATATAGTTAAAGGTTATACTTTTTTTTTATGTCAAGGTTATACTAAATATACACTATTTTCTTTTTTAAGAATTCTCATTGAAAGTTATGCTTATTATAACTTATACTTATTATTTGCAAACCGTACATACCTACCTACATTATTGACAAACCACACTAATAGTGTTTCATAATATTTACTCAATAGTGTTTTCAAAAAAAAAAAAAAAAACTCAATAGTATGCATATTTATATATTATATATTATTTTATTTGTTTCATCTAAAATTTTGATATTACCTTTATTTTTATTAATTTTTCCTTAATATTTTAATAAAAGAGAATTTACTAAAACTTTTTATCTTTATAAAACAAAACAAGTAAATGAACAAAATAGAGATTCATTTCGCCATCATTTTCCATCTAAATCTTAATCAAGTTTTCCCTTTACTATCTTTTTCTTTTAAAACATTACTAATATCTTAAGATTTTAAAATTCAAATAAGACAACTTTTTCTAAATACTGAGAGTATCTTCTAGTAAAATTATATACTAAAATCTCTTCTTATCTTCATGTTCTCTCTTCTTCACACACAAATTGGAATTTTGAAAGAGCATATATATGGGCTAGCTTAATCTTAGTTAAACGATTAACTTTCCTAAAAGCTTAAGCTTGTAGAATTTCGATTTGATATGAATATCATGCCTTTAACAACCCAACCCCAACCAACCCCCCCCCTCACGTGTAGCCCCATCCCCTCGCACGTGGAAAGTCAAACAAATCAAATGGAGTTATCCATAAACTTTAAATCAACAAATTTAAATAAATTACAGAGGTGATCAAACTCCAAGCACCTTCTCGCCAAACTGCACTCGATACCATGTTAAACGACCAACTCTCCTAAAAGCTCAAACTTGTAGAATTTCGGTTTAATATGAATATCACGCCTTTAACAATCTTGTTTTTGCATTGATTCATTTATTTAAAAAATAAAAATCTATGGAAATTAGCTATTAATTGCTTCTCGAACATACCCGCTTAAACATGGCATATTGATATCGTGATCGCTTGGGAACACATTGCTTTGAATGTTGTTTCCAACTCATATTTAAAGTAGCCAAAGTTCACTAGCTTTGGTAGAGAACGAAGTTTCAAGGATCTTAATTTAGGGAATAGTAACTGCAAATTGATCCCAACATGACCATCTTCCATTATTTGTTGCATCTCATTGCAATCTTTCATTTTCATTTCTTCAAGTTGGGGAAGATCTCTAGCCATGGAAAGTAAGAAGAGAATTTTCAATCCATGACATTCCCCCACGACCAATGTTTTTAGGTTATCAAAAGACATTATTGGAATCGCCACCGTATACTTCTCCAATCCTATAACAATCTGCCTCTTTGGTTGTCCTCAACAATTTGCGAATTCCATCCCTAGAGAGTAAGCTTCGATCACCACCTTTGAGATGTAACGTTCTTGATTCTTCATATGTTTTTGGCAATCAATCGAAACTGCCTATAAATATTGCATAACTTGTTAAGTTGTGATCAAACATGTCTACTTTTGGTACCAACTCGACGTTTGGTATTTTTACCTCGATCATCCTCAAACGATGCAAATTATTCAATTCCGATAAACAAGCATTGCTATCTCCATCACAAACTTCTTCTCTACGCCCATCTCAAAAACTAGATTTCATGAACAAACATTCTAATCGAGACAAGCTCGATAAGATATCCCGTGGAATTGCTTTAAGCTCCTTGCAATAGGTCAAATCCAACAACCTTAGATTAGTCAATTGCATCATTTCTCTAGGCAGTTGATGGATGTTAGATACCACCATGCTAAGAACTTTTAGTTTCTTTAGCTCTCCAATTATAGCCATGTCTCCCAACTTGCACCTATCTCGACATAATGTTCAAAGATTTGCGAGGGATTGAAGCGTTGAAGGTAGTGTTGGGAAATGCATTCCAGATAAGGCTAAAACTTTGAGTTGGTTCATCCCTTCAAAGAACGTGTTTGGGATAGTATTCAAGGAAGCACAACTATTGCTTTGCAATATAAAAAATTGAAGTTTCAGACATACCAACCTAGGAGGAAGCTCGTGCACAACTTTGCAATATAAAAAGATGTATTTGGATTCATCTTCAATCTTTGTCCAGTCTTGATCAAATGGAACATCTTCTACTACCTTAAATCGATAAGGATCCTTGGATGCAATAATTCTAGCAATATCACGAACACAATTATGCATCCTGACACTCTTATGATCACCATCCATGAAAAGAAACCTTGAGGCTCCTACTCCATAACTGTCTCGGTTAAGTAACAAGCTTGAGGCTTTTAGGGTTTTCACCAATGTAACTAGTTTATTTATAGCTCCCTCCAATGAATCGATGCGATTAAAGAAATTCAAACTTGTAGCATACCTTAACATGTGATCCATTGAAATATCACCATAATAGCTCAAGCAACCACAAAGTAAGAACAAGGATTTGACTTCATTGCCTTTCAAATGATTGTAGCTCCACTCCAGAGATGAGTATACATTTTCCTCCATTCCAATGATATTGGTCGCATCAATTCGCCCAAGGCATTCTTCCATACAACAATGTGATCTTCAATGTCGTGAATCATTACACCGTAATGGGTGTAATTTCACACTATCAAATAAGTACCCACCTCGCTATGGGTCGTGCACCGGGTCCCCTCCACAGAATCACCTGCTATATTCTTAAGTAAATGCCAAGCTTCTTCTCCTTGTAAACGTTGAATTTGAAAACATTTTTGTGTGTCCATGTCTTGGAGGAATAGGTTTGCGTCTCTAGAAACCAACACTAGTTTGCATATTGTCTGATCATCTTTCAAAGGAATTCCAACTTTCTCCAAATTAATTTCCTTCCAAATGTCATCCAAGATAATAAGGATCTTTTTCTTTCTTCCTACCTTTCTTCTCTTCCATACTAAAGTCTTCCTTTCGTTCTTTCTTTTCTCGACCTGCTTTCAATTCATCTCGCTCTATGGATCATCTTCCCTAAACGGAAGCCTAATATTTCTGCTAGCTGCCAATTTCTATAACCTCTTCTATCTTTAGTCTCAAGTCCAGATATCTATAAAGATATATGTGGTGATTAGATTCTCGTTGTTACCTTATCGAAAATCAAGTTTAACCAACATGGTTTTTCCTAAATCGCCATCCTACAGCACTTCCAATCACCTCGTTTTATCATCTCTTAACGCATTCATAATTTCGTCTAAAGTGGGAGTTCCTCGACCAAAAAGACCATATCCTTTAAACGCTGCACCCATTGAGGGCACCGCATGAAATTCCATCGTGAAATTGGCGGGCTGTTTGGATCCCAAATAACTTCTGTGCTCTTTTGTATGCTTATCTCCGGCTGCCGATAATGTAAGATGAGATTAGGACACCACCCATTCAAACAGCTCATGTTTTGATCATCCGTCATCAATGCCTCTACCTCCCCTATGATCCAATCAACCCCATTCAAATCACTCTTAACGACAGTATGATTGTCCGTGGCTTTATCAACGGCCAGCTTGTCATCATTCCTCACCGTCCCCGCATTCGAACTTGGTTGCGAAAGCCAAAGATGTCGCGAGAGCAAAACAGATAACCAGCCGGTGTCCAACAGGTAACCAAGTACTGAACTTTCCCTAGCAACGACAATAACCATCTCCTCGCCATTTCATTGTAATCGAAATACACCCTAGTCATTTTTAAACATAATTAGGGTATATTATATGCATTTTGAAATTTTTCGTAATTATTATTTTACAGGTACCCCGAACCCTAATTTGTACACAAGATACAAGGGAAAAGGCAATTTTTGAATTTTTAAAAATGAAGACCTAAGGGTCATGAAAATAAGGATATGTCTATGCATAATTAGATGATAAGTGAAGGTGCAAATTAAGAGGCTAGTAAGTTTTAAGTGAGAAAATGGAAAATGGATTTTTAAAGAAAGCCAAACAAGGCCTTATGGGATTGAAGGAATTAAAGACCAAAAGTGGTCTAAGGGAGCTCATTTGGAGCAAATCATGTTTTTAGAAGAGAAATAGAGGAGAAAAGGGGAGAAGAGATAGGGCTTGAAGAAGATCAAGTTTTGGTTAGGTTTCTTCCCATTTTCTTGCTCCTTTGTGATCAAACAACTTAGAAGTGAAAATTTGAAGAGGCTAAGATATGAACACAAACCCTAACTTTATTCTTTTGTGATTTTGGTTTTGGGGAAAAGCCCTAACTTGGGGAAAGAGAGGTTTTTATTGATTCTAAACCATTATTGGAGTGGTGTGGGTAGGATTTCATGGTGTTGCGAAATACATGAGTTCGATGTTATTTGAGTTTTCAGGGCAGAAATGGAAAATTTGCTATTTCTCGAAGAACTCGCATCGTACCTGCATTCAAAAGTGGGTATCGGTACCCATAGTACAGAGGGGAATTGGTACCGGTACCCATTCACCAGAGAGGGTTTGGTATCGGTACTGAACCAGGGGGTATCGGCACCAGAGCTTCCAACAACCCTATTTTTTGTACCCTTGCATTGTTAAGTCCCGTATTCGTACACCGATAGTATAGGAACCCTAATAAATGACTAACGGGGGTTCGAATAAGACTGCATCTATGAAAAAGCACCGCACTGCCGCCTACAAGCGAAGGAAATACTTAATGCACGATGATAAGTGATTAGTGCACGAGGTGCTATTTTGAACCATATTAGATAGGTTTTGAGGTGCTTTTTGCGCGCTAATCATGTCATTATACGATTGAAGTGTTAGTCTTCTTAGTATCACTTATCTTAGTTTTTAGAGGGTGTTTTGGTTATTTGCGGGTTTTGCGCACTTTGGGAGTTGTCTCGAGACAAATAATGTGAATCATAGAGATTGAACTCAATTGTGGCTCATCAGCTGGACGAAATAAAAGAAAGAATGAAGGCAAAGTGATGGAAATCAATGCAGAAGGAGCGAGGAGGCAATGCAGTGAAAATCAGCAATTCCATGGAATTTCGCTAAGATTGCGAAAATTTCGCTGGGATTGCGAAAATTCATGACCTTAGCAAAATTTGTGATCTTAGCGAAGTGCAATTTTCGCTAGACACCGGGAATTTGGCTACAGGCATTGTTCTAGCGAGGAATTTTGCATTCGCTACTCACGCATAAATTTAAGCTAAGCTAAGCGAAATTTCGCTAGTAAGCGAAATCCTGTACTAGCGAAATTTTGCATTTTCTCTATCTCTTGGTGATTTAGCTAGATAGCGAAATTTTCGCTGCCAAGCGAAAATTTTGAGCCTTAGCGAAATTCAACTATAGTAATCATGCTTTGTAATTAATGCAATGAGCTTGATTTTGGTGTATTACTCTCTTGTCCCCTAAATTTGGCAGTGGTATTAGGCTTTATGGTATTTTCATACATTGGGTGTACTATATACTTCCCCCCTCCATTTGTAATACTAAGAAACAATTGGAAGGAGCAATTTTTGGCAAGTTTTATTTTATCATGAATATCTTTCGTAGCTTTAGTTGGGGTTTTGTTTTTCTCTCTTTCTCTCTCTCTTTTCCCTTATTTTCTTGGGTGCTGAGCTACCTCTTGGGGATGACTGACTCGAGATGCTTGGCTAAGCCTCTTTTCTTTGAGGAAGGAAGGTAGCTTAATTAATTGGGGCATATCACGAGGTTGTCCTCTTGTATTAAAAAAGCTACGAGTGCAGGTGTTTATGGCTATCTTCTCAAAATATGTGATTGAATAGCATTGAATGTTATTAATTTGGCCAATACCTGTGCCCGGAATCTGAGTGCATACTTATTGCTAGATGCTGCGTGGTTCATTAGATAGTCTTCTGAGCCTACGAGATGATATTTAATGTTAGGGTTTCAAAGCGTAAGGGGCCATAGATGCATATTACACATGTTAACTCAAATAGGAGTTGATTTTTAGGAGTGAGGTTTGCTAGTTAAACATAGATCAGGTTGTGGCAGGACTATAGGTTGCTTGTCATAATGCGAGGATAAAACCAGGACACTTGTTTGCCACTAAGTTACCAAGTTGGTGACACAAATCTTCCAAAGTTAACTTTTCACACTTCATTTTCGATTTTTACAGTTAATCGGTTTCAAACTCATCCTGCTTGTTTTTGGAAACAAAAATCCAAAAAGTCGAATAGAAGTCTTGCAACCGTGCACTTATGCAAATCATTTTTTAGGTTGAAAGCCCATCCCGATGTTCGACCACCAGACCTTATCTTTGCGATGGCTTGACTACGGCAGTAGTAGGAACTTAGGTGTATATAAATTTTGTTGATTTTAGCTCAGCCTATTGTGGCACGAATCAATAAGATAATAAGTTCCTGAACACATATAATTGTAGGACTGCCTAAGATCGGATATTGAATGACACAACACCTTTGTTACGTGGGTAGGCACGTATAATGCCCGGTACTCTGATTAGTGCGCGAGCACTCTCGTAGTGCTTCGGCACATTTATAGTACTGGTACTCTCTAATTGAATGCGACTGACCTCTCTATCAGTGTTTCGACACTCTGCTGTGCTCCCGACACCTCGATCTTGTCTAGTACCTTCGGGTACTTATTGTGTTGTGTCCTACTCATTTCTTATTACTGGTCTAGGTAGTCAAATAGTTATATGATATGAATATGAATGACGAATAAGAGTATAGTAATGTACATCGTTAAGCTCTGTAGTACCTACGGGTACCTCTATACAAGTATAAGCTTTGTAACTTCTATGAGAGATCTGAACAAGTATAAGTTTGCTATAGGTACAAGTATGTGTATAAGTTTGTTATATGAATTCATGAGAATTCTGATATCTGCTACTGTATATCTGTTACTATTATATGCTTACGGTAAATGAGTATTAGTGTATGTGTATAAGTATAAGTCATATGTTTCCACTAAGCGTTAAGCTTAGCACACGTTTTTAATCCGTGTAGGTACCGAGGAGGACGTCCATGATCTTTCCCATTCTGCTGGGCCATCACACTTGTAGGGGTCCATCACCTATAGGTTTTGCGCTCTGATTATGTAAATATAAATGTACAGTTTTTGGATATGTATATGTAAATGGGACTTAGGACTGTATGTATTAACAGTATGTATTGACACTGTAAACACCACAACGGTGGTAGTTTTATTTTTATATCCTTGAATATGATATTTTGATTCATTTATAAGACTTGGGAAACCATGATATAAAAAAAAAAGCGAGTAAAAGTTTCGGTATGATTTCGCCCCTTAAATTAGCCTAGGTGGGGGTTGGGGGTATGACATCGTCTCTGTTACTTGGATTTGGGAAAATAATTGGGAAGTAAGAAAAGTCAACAACAATTAAAGGCGAGCAACGACAAGAAACTAAAAGAAGAAAGCACAAGAAATGAAATGAAAAGAGAAGAGAATTTGTTCCAAAGCGAGGGGATGTGTTAAGATTAGGTGATACGTTGGAAGCGGAAAAGGAGAGAAACAACGATGAAATTGAAAATGAGTGAAATAAGGAATGGATGAAAATATGGAAAAGGGGTAGGGGTGCAGAGATGGAGAAAAGCTTATAATTTGATACCGTGTGACCAAAACGAGAACATATGCGGTTTATTTTGTTTTTCTTTGGAATTTGGTTTTGTTGGAAAACAGAAGAGAAATGAGAAACAACAGAAGGGAATTGATTCAGTATGACCAAAAAACGAGAATTAGTGGATTTTTTTTTTTTTTTGGAATTTGGTTTTGTTGAAAAATAGAAGCAAGAGTGGAGAAGGGTTCTTATCCTGCTTGAATTTGAGTTGAGTCAGGAGTCGACCGAGTATACGTCTCGAAGGTGGCCATGTTAGGTCGATGTTTTAATTTGAGGAGATTCAGAGTTAACGATTTTCAACGGGAAGAAAAAAGCCCATTGATATATTATACTCATTTTCTACCTATTACAACAAAAAATCAACAAAAATCAACTTTTTTTTGAGAAATCTAGATTCTCTTCAAAAATAACTAAAAATCATAACTTTTAACTTTCTTGCGAGATGAACCAAATTTCTAATCCTCGGTATCTAGGAGGCAGGCGGTGAGCGATCTGTGGTGCGGAGTGGGTTAAGGTGTATTTCTTGGTCCTCGAGATCAACGTCGATTTCTTAATATAATATTGGCGAGGAGATTTTTGGAAGTGATAGATGCTTAGATGGGCGATGGTAGACTGACGGCCGCGCGAGAGGGGAGGGGAAGGGAGGGAAGGAGGGATGGACCGCGGCAGAATTTGTCGGATGTGTATGGAGAAAGAGGGTTACATTTACTTGACACCACCACCACCATGCTTGGTCGATCAAAACCCTTTGTTGGGTGGTTGGTCGGGGTGATAGAAGTGGAGAGTGGAGAGTTTCCCTTATGTTTTGTTTGTTATAATTTTATGATATAGCTAGGCTTTGGTACACAGCTTTTTGACCGGTAATAGCATGTCATTCCCACCACTTATTCACTCTCTCTTTGTGTCTAGGAATGATGTGCCCTATTCCTGTCTTTTTATGCAAATGCCCCTCAGCTTAAAAGTATGGTCCACATTTTTAGACTCTCCTTTGCGCCCTTGATTTCATGCCACCTACCTCTCTCTGTCCGGGACCTTGTGTGCAGTTATGGAAGATTGTAGAAGCATTTAATTAGCCAACGCGGGGACGATGTGCCCTATTCCTGTCTTTTTACCTAAATGCCCCTTAGCTTAACAGTATGGTCCACATTTTTCGACGCTCTTTCGCGCCCTTGATTTCGTGCCACCTACCACTCGTCTATTTACCTACTACTCTATTATTTCAAAATTTGAATTTCAATTGTTTTTCTATTCGTAAAACACGGCAAGCATTTTCAAATTTAAGTAAGTGCGGTTTTAAAATTAACCTTAAAATCATTATTGGTAAATACGGTTTTAAATTTACCTTACAACCGTAGTTGGTGAATCTGAGTTGTATATCGGTGAGAGGGGGCCTGAGTGCATTACAGATAGATCCTTTGTACCGAGTTATCATCGGTAAGAGTTAGGAAGGCGGATATTCCCAAGGCAAGCGTTTAAGGATGTGAGGCCACGGGCATTTGGAGTTCACCGGTGATGCCATTCGGCAGCCGAATGCTCAGCCAGCATTCATGGATCACATGCATAGGGTATTCCAACCCTACTTAGATCAGTTCGTCATAGTCTTTGTGGACAATATTTTGATCTACTCCGTCTAAGGGGGCATGAGGATCGCGAGGGATTGTCGAGCCCTCAGAGAACATCAATTGTACACAAGTTCAGTAAGTGCGAGTTTTGGCTTGCGGGTGAGGTCTTAGGACATGTAGTGCTAAACTCAAGGTGTATCAATGGACTGAAGAAGAAGGTCGACGAGTTATGAGTTGGGGTGGCCCCGAAGTTAGTCTTCGAGATAGCAGGAGTTTCTTGGGACAGCGGGGTATTCTGGGGATATTCATTGAGGACTTCTCGGGTGGAATGGCCTATGATGATATTGACCCAAAAGGAGGTCAAATTTGAGTGGAATGACCTGTGTGAGAAGGCATTCCAATAATTGAAAAGGAAGCTTCATTCAACTCCTATTTTGATAGTCCTAGAAAGGGGACAGAGGTACACAGTGTATTGTGATGCCTCGAAGGACGGACTAGGATGTGTTTTGATGCAGTCCGGGAGGGTTGTGGCTTACGGTTCTCGACAGTTGAAGAACCACGAGCGGAATTACCCCACACACAACATGGAGTTAGCGGCCCTAGTCTTTGCCTTGAAGATTTGGTGCCACTATCTATACAGTGAGTAGTTCGAGGTGTTCTCAGACCACAAAAGTCTAAAGTATATCTTGGCCTTGGGACATATGAGAGGGCGACGGGTGGATGGAGGATACAGAGGATTATGATTTCACATTACCGCTATCATCCCCAGTAAAGCGAATGTGGTGGCTGATGCACTCGGTCGGAAGTGAAGTAGAGATCTTGGCTAGTGTAGCTTCAGGAAGTGACGGAGATGCTCGAGGCGCCGGGGTAGTCGGGTTCTGATATAGTGAGTCGAGGCTTAGGGTACTTTGGGGGTCTAGTGGCTGCCTCCTATTGAGTAGAGTGATTGAGTCGAGTGGGACCCTTGAATGAGTGTCCATTAGGGGCCAGGTACAATCAATTGCCGGTGATGAAGGTTGGGCCATTCACACATATGGTAGTCTTCGGTATAGGGGACAGGTTGTGGTTCCCCAGTTGACAGATCTAAGAGAGGAGATCCTTAGGGAGTTTCATTGCTCTCGATTTGTTGTGCATCCAGGTGGCACGAAGATGTACCATGATCCTTGTCGCCAGTATTACTGGAGTGGGATGAAGAGACACGTTGGGGATT
This sequence comes from Tetrastigma voinierianum, assembly GCA_016808115.1. Taxonomy (NCBI): domain Eukaryota; kingdom Viridiplantae; phylum Streptophyta; class Magnoliopsida; order Vitales; family Vitaceae; genus Tetrastigma; species Tetrastigma voinierianum. Next base: position 76,175 of record JAEQBH010006859.1, read on the forward strand.
TTGTTTCGAGATGTCTCCTGCGTCGGCGGGTAAGGTTGAGCAGGAAATTTTAGAAGGGCTACTCGATACATTGGAGAATTGTAGTGGAAGTGGGAACATATCACGATGGATTTTATGACTCACTTGTGACACCCCTTCCTAGTCCAACCTAATTGGCGGGTCTGAACTGAATCCGAGATGCCACTAAATTGTGATGCCCCCAGTTGGGGCTTTGATTACCAACTTTTATTTACTATAACTTATACACTTTAAACTCATTCATATAATATTAAACATTTTACTTGTATTATATTATGTAGCAACGGATTACAAAATATATATAAGCTCCATATATGGAAGTGTTCAACATTTACATTGTTTACAAAAAGAAACAAAAAGAGATATACATTATACCAAAAATCTTCTAGTGGACTTAGTGATGTGCTGATCTGGTCAAACATGGATCAGCCTGCCCCTTTCGTTTCCTTCACCTACACCGGATAAACACTGCAAGGCTTTATACCTTAGCTGAATTTACACATACGGATCTAATTCTAACAAGGGTCATCCACTTTAAACACATGCATATCTTTTATGACTATAACATGTACATATATTTAAACGATTTCTGTATTTGCTTTTTCATGACATATATCTCATTTTATCATAGCTCATAGGTTTTTTCAGGTCATTTTATGCTTTACTTTTCGTTTCGTAACTATATACTATCATCGCATAGTAACAAGTGTTGTTTCATATCATATCATATCATATACTTTATACATTTAGCATATATTTTTCTATTTTCTTTTATGTTCTCGCTCTCGCAAATACTAATGTAGGATAATGAGAGAACTGTATGTACCTCGAAGGTACTATCATCGTTTCTATCCGTATGTACTGGTTGGGTACCTATCACTGGGGAGAGCACAATGATTCTATCCTGTATGTACCCGAAGGTATTATCACTATACGAGATGCTGATCTCATATGACCCAAACTACCCTCATGATATGTACCGTATGTCAGCAGCTAGCTTGTGTCCCTATAGGCATGCCTATCTATCCAACTACCCTGGCCATAAAGTAAAAGTAATCGCTTTATTATGTTTTCTTAATAATCTTTCAGTATTAGAAAGGATATCTCATATACATACATATCAACGTATATCATGTATACTTATGAGATATTCTTCATCAATTAATCTCTTTAAACATTTATCTGTACTTCTTCATATACCATATTATTCAAATTCTTGTACCTATCGCAAACTCTTATCATATAATTACGATCTCATCACAGGGCATTAAGTGTGCCCACATTTTGCTTCTTGCCTCTGGGCGGCGCAGGTACTAGACGCTTTTCACTTTATTCAACCCCGTTAGTCATTTACTAGGGTTCCTATACTATTGGTGTTTGAATTCAGCTTAAAAATGTCAAATACAAAGAATCAGGTGGCTTCAAAGAAAAGGTGGTACTGCATCGTATCACCCATCGGTACCATTCATACGAGTGAGTGGTACCTGCATCACTTTGATGCTACCGGGCACGATTTGGTCTCCCGTATCGAGTGGTACCGGTACCACCCATTCTAAGACGCAGATTAGTCACTTTAAACTACCTAAATGGCAAGATTTTCCTATTTCACCTACTTTTTTCTTCCATACTTCCCCATTCCATCTTACCGCAAAAACCTATCATGAATTACTCCCAAACAACTCTCTAATATGGATCATAACCCATACATAAACCTAATTGTGAGTATATTAGTTAGGATTTGCTCTAAACCTAAACCCATAATACTTGTAATTAAACCATGGATCCAACCTCAAAGGGAGGATTCCATACTCTTCTTTGTATCTTATTTAGGGTTTTACCAACCCTACTTTCAAGAAATCTAGGTTAGATGAATCCTACCAAAACCCTACAGAACAAGTTAATATCCATACAATCCTTATTGAAATCCATACAATTTCATGGAAATCCATGCAAAACTTTAGAATTCCATACCTTTTTGACCTTCTTCTTCTTCTTCTTCTCTTCTCTTCTTTTCTTCTTTCTCTTCCTTCCTCTTCACGTTTTTGCTCTCCCTTTCTCAAGACCAAATGAGTTATTTTGGTCTTATCTCATCCTTATTTATTTCTTGGTCCCTTATTTTCATTTCATTTGTATTTCAACTTATGCTATACTCTACTTTGGCATACAATCTTATGAGATTATGACCCTTAGGTCGCAAATTAGTAAATTACCACCATCTCTTGTCTTTGTATAAATTCACATTTTTTTTTTCATTTTATTTCTAGCATTATTTTATTCTAAAATATACATTTATTTCTTTATTATACCCCTAAACATTTTATAAACCTGTCAGATATAATTTTGGGGGTGTTATAATCCTCACTTGTCACTGACATCATGAAGCATGATTTAGTGGGTGATAGTGGACCCGCCACTAAGTTAGCACATTTTATGGTCAAAAGGACCTTTACACTAGAGGAATTCTCAAAGTGAGGTTGTACATTCGAGAGATTGTCTTGCTACATGGAGTGTCAATCTCATCGCATCAACCTGGATCCTGAAGCCATTTAATTCACTTTGGAAGAGTTTCTAAAGAGCCATGGGAACAAAGTTGATGATGAGCACCGTTTCATCCACGTACGATGGCCAATGGAGAGAATATACAGTTTTGCAGAGGGACATGTCATGAGCATGTGTCCCGGATCTTAAGGGTAGTCGGGAGTGAGCGCTTTGCCTCGTGAGTTCGCCTACAACAACAATTATCATGCGAGTATATAGATGGCACCCTATGAGGCTTTGTATGGGAGGCCATGTCGATCTTCGATTTGTTGGATGAAGGTGGGAGAGAGGTCCATCACGGGTTCGGATTTGATTAGAGACACCTCTGAGAAGGTGGATTTGATACGGAAGTGTCTTCTCACGGCTTAGAGGCGGTAGAAGAGCTACGCCGACAAACGACGTCGACCTCTAAAGTTTGAGGTAGGTGATCACGTCTTCTTGAAAGTGATGCCTAAGAAAGGAGTGGTCGTTCAGAAGCGAGGAAGCTATCACGAGATACATCTGCCCCTTTTCTGGTATGTGGCGGGCACAGTCGCATATCGATTAGCATTACCGCCGAGTTTATAAGGTGTCCATGAGGTATTCCATGTCTCCATGCTCCGGAAATACACTCAAGATCCAACTCATGTAGTGGATTGGGGTGAGCTTATTATTGATACAAATTGGACCTTCGAGGAGGGACCGGTGTGTATCATGGATAGTCGGGATCAGGTTTCGCGATGCAACACTGTGAGGCTAGTGAAGGTGTTATGGCAACACCGAGGAGTGGAAGAGGCAACATGGGAACGTGAGGACGCGATGCATGCCACTTATCCTTTATTGTTTAAGGATGAAGGTACATGGTTTAGTCGTTTGGTGATTAAATGACTAGTTTACATGCATGTGATTGTGTACGGTTGCATATGCATGGAATTGGGTGTATGTGTGTGGGAATTTTGGGACAAAATTTTTTTTTAGGGGGGAAGAATGTGAAACCAGGGAAAATTAGAAATTTTCAGGAAAAATGGAAAAAAAATAATAATAAATTGCTATAATGGTTCAGGGAAGCTTAGAAAATTCTCTAGATTCGATGATCGAAACTAACTTCACCGTCGATATCTGCTTTCGCGAAATCTAGTTACTCGAAGATTTCGTCGACCCGAGACAAATAAATTTCATGATTTCTTTTAATGTATGCTATTTAGTGACTTAGGACTAGATTTTCATGAGAATCTCTGAGTCAGAATGACTGGGTAAAAGTTCAATTAAAATAAATTGAACTGAACCGGGACGGAAATAAAATCGTTCAGGGTAGGAACATGCCCGGGCAAGGATCACGTGACATGTGGCGCCATGAGAGCCACTTATCCAACTTAAGCTAAATTAGACAAAATGGGCAGAGGAGGGAGGAAATTTTCATTTTTCCCTTCCAGCCGTGTGTGAGAAAGAGAGGAGAGGGGAGATAAGGAAAAAGCTTTTTCTTCTCTCTACAATCTACGGAGATCGGATGGTTGTCTTCCGAGGGGCCAAGGTTTAAAGTCGGAGTACTTGGCAAGGGCTACACGTGGATACCAAAAACTCCAAGTTTCGCCAATGTTTCACATGAAAGGTTCGGGAAGCCCAGCTCGGTTCGAAGTGTTCGCGAACTTCCTCGAATCGTCGCCAAGCTTCAAGAGGTAGGATCCTACTACTTTGGTTTATTTTCCATTCTGTAGCCGTTGGTCGAGTTTTTAATGCCCTAAGGGGCTGTTTGGCCGTTTTTGCCCTAAGGGGCTATTTGGCAAATTATGGGTTATGGGAATAATGTCATATTTTGACTCTATATGATGTCTAGTTTTTGAGGCTGATTTTATGTTAGAAAAAGTGAGAATTTGGACCAGTATCCTTCAATGAAATTGTAGCCCTATATGAGAACTTGATGTTCGGCTTTTGAATCACCCAAATTGGACATCTATAACTCAAGTTATCTTCCGTTTTTCGGGACTGTCACAGGCTGCCCCGTTTTGGCCGAACCTACTATCCAGATTTTTCGGACTGATTTTCGGTTGGGAAAAAGTGAGAACTTAGGCTAGTATCCTTCAAGTAAATTGTAGATCTATCTAAGAACTTGATGTTAGACTTTTGAATCACCCAAATCGGACCTCTATAACTCAAGTTATGGTCCATTTTCCGGGACTGCTACAACTTAGGCTGTTTAATGATTCAGGTTTAGATTTTGCCACAATCAGAGCACATGATCGTAGTATATCATTGCTTGAATTGAGTGATACAATTGATTGAAATCACAGAATTCAAATCGCGGTGTTCTAATGGTTTGGCTTCAGGATGTTGTGTATGAACAAGGCCATTGTGGTACGGTTGTGAGGCTATTTCAGGATACGGTGTTACAATTAAGCTTTAAAGTAAAAATGTAAGTCACATACTGATGATGACTAGAGATGCCAATATATGTGTATAATGTTGACATGTATTGTGTGGTTGGTCGGAAATGGGATGTTAATTGATATGATCATTCAAATGATGCATACGGGTATTATGCATGGTCTAAAATGTCCATATAGCACTCATCATATATATGGTATGGTATAGCATGGAATGGGTATAATTTACTACGGCGTACGAGGACAACGATTAAATGGGTGCATGTACATGGTCATAATCATTCATTATTTCGTGAGAGTGGTGGCGAAAGCCGTTCTTTGGACTACGTCCAATGGAGTCTCATGGGTGCATTTCATAACTTTGAATAAAGCTGTTTATCGGAGACTGTCCAATGCTTTTGAATAAAGTGGTTTATCGAAAACTGTCAAAAGCTTTTGATTAAAGCGGTTTATCGGAGACTGTCCAATGCTTTTGATTAAAGCGGTTTATCGAAGACTATTCAATGCTTTTGAATAAAGCTGTTTATTGGAGACTGTCCAATGTTTTTGAATAAAGTCAAGTCTGTTTATAGGAGATTGTCCAATGGCTTTGAATAAAGTGGTTTATCGGAGGATATCCACGAATTTTAAAAACAAAAGCTTTTGTTTTGATGATAAAGGGCCATTAGGGTGAAACACCAATGACAAGTTTTTACACTTACTGGGTATGTGCAGGGAGTTGGTGAGGGACTCTCGTGTTTAAGGCATGGTGAGTGACACTCATTCATGATATTTAGGCATTCCAAAGTAGAAACCGTATTTCTTTACTGAATGTTTGATTGTGTGAACTTGCATTGCATGTGCACTTAGCGGGAGTAAATTCTCGGTAGAGTTTACCCCATCGGGCATCAAGCCACCCCATCGTGGGACTCTATTCACACAGGAGCTTAGTGGACGACGCTCACCGAGTCGCTAGCTATGAAGAAAGCCGGGTTATGGCTTGTAATTAATTTTTTTTTTTGTAAAGAAGCTTGGAACAAACTAGTTCTGGGACATTGTGTAAAAAAGAATTGTAAAAATACTTGGAACAACCTTTTTTTGTTCTAATTTGTAATAATTGTAAGAGTGTTGTAATTAAACTCTCGAGGACTATGGTACTTAGTCATGTATATTTCTCAGAAGTATGATGAGCTGGGCCTCATAAAGCACTTTCAATTACACTGGACCTGAGGTCATTGTATTATACGGGGTCATGTTGCCGTGTTTATGTACAGGTTGTATTTTAAGTAGAGCTCTGACAAAGGAGATCATCTCGATTTTCATTAAATCATGGGTCCTAGAAAAAAGGGGACACGGTGGTGTGGTGTTGGGTTACCCGACATCCACGAGTCTTCCGCGGGTTAACGGGTTGTCAACGGACCCCTGGGTTTTAGGACGTCACATTTGTTGAATAACTTTTCAAATGAGGAACCAAGAGAGATACCAACTTTAGGCATTCGATTAATTAAATAAACAGTTGTAGAAAAGGCATATAGCTAGAAGGTTAGAGAGATGGAGGCCTGATGCAGGAGAGTGAGACCCGTTTTGACGATGTGTCGATGTCAGCATTTAGAGAACCCATTATGTTTAGGGTATGAGGAGGGGTAGTAAGATGGGTTATACCATGGGTCACTAGGAAGGACCGAAGAGCTAGATATTCACCGTCATTATCTGTGTAAAGGGTTTTGATAGTGGTTGGGAAATAGTTTTCAACAAGGTTTTTGATGGCGATAAATGTTGAATGAACATCCGATTTATGACGTAATGGATAAAGCCATATATACTTTGTGCAATGGTCAACAGAAATAACGTAATAGTGAAAACCATCAGAAAAGGCAATGGGTGAGGTCTAAATATCAGAAAAAATAATATCAAGTGGATAGGAAGAGGAAATACTTGATTGAGAAAAAGGTAATTTATGGTTTTTATTAATATTGCAGGAGGTACAAGAGAACGAACATAAATGTTCTTCGGGAAAAGAAATACATAAAACACTAAGAAATTTGCGAAGAATGGGCAAAGACGGATAACCAAGACAACTATGCCATTACAGAGATAGCAAAGTTTAGGACCGAATCGAGGAGGATGGTAGAATTGGGTATTTAAGATCCAAGGGATGCACTCTCGTCGCATCAGACATTGTCTCACGCCGCCTTAATGGAACCAAAGTGAACCCCATGTGACAATCATGTACCTAAAAGAAAGAGTCAAAGAACATGACATTAATAGGGTTATCGGCGCAAAGGGCTGAGACTAAAATAAGGCTTTTAGACATGGCGGGTACATGTAGCACATTGGAAAAAAGTAAAAGTGTAAAGAGAGAGGTAAGGGAGAAGGAGCCAATGTTGGCAATTGATAAACCTGAGCCATCACCAATTATAACACTGTCAGAGGCGGTGTACGATTCATGAAGAGCCAGAGTAGCAAGATTTGAAGTCACATGGTGAGAGGCGCCTGAGTAATGGACTGTAGTATGGGTAGAGGGCGTAGTGAAGGTCAGGCATAGAGCGTGGGCAAGGGCGGGTGGGAGAGATGCGAGCGCCGAGGTGGATAGATAATTGCATTGCTGAGTAGAGTGCCTGATTATACCACAGATTTGACATCTCCCGAGGTAGTGACTTTGCTTGAACTGGTCGGTGGAGCCTGATGCAGTGGAGATATGGGAGGAGCAAGCCCGAGGTACCGACAATGGATGATTTGGATCGGTGGAGCAGGTTAAAATTATGGGGGAATTAGATGGGGTCCATTACTGCTGAGACTGGTTATGATTTCTACCACCACGGGTGTGCAACCGACAATGAGAAGAAGGGCCAGCTGAGGTGACCAGGGCAGTGGCCGAAGTGGAGGGAGGCGATGCTGAAGGAGCTAAAAGTTATAGTTAGGCCTTGTGATTAAGAAGGTACTCAAACAACTCCTCAAACGTAACTGGAGTTTCCAGAACCTGTAGAGCATGGGATATGTTCAAGTAGGCGGGGCTAAGTCCGTTTAAGACACGAATAGGCAGCTCATCACAGTCAACAGGGACATTCATGAGAGCAAGAGAGTCAATGTTGTGTTTGACATCTTCCATATAGTTCATAATGGTCTGATTACCTTGCTGAGGGCTGGTAAAATTTTGGCGATGGACTATATCGTCTATGCGAAGGCAAGACATGTCTTCTCTAGAGTAGTCCACACGCAGCTCGAGAAGTGGTAGAAGTAGAGATAAACTGCATTAGGGTGACAGAGACGGATCCAATAATTTCTTTGAGAAGCAATTGGTCTTGTTGAAGCCAAAGGGTATAGTTCAGATTTGGGGAAGGAGAAGTAGCATCGAGTAGAGTTATCATCGCAGGGGGACACGGCTTAGATCCATCGATGAATCCAAGTAAATCATACCCAGAATAGGAGAGATGTTGTTGACTTTAATCTTGTAACAGAATTAGCTCATAAGTTCTATTTCCAAAAAAAAATACATGTGTGATAAGAGGTGTATGGGATACACAGAACTACACATCTTTGTGCACAAGTATACAAGCTGTCACAAGCAACACAATGGCAAGAAGAGTATTGTCCCACGGAGAGTTGGTTATCGAGTACTATAATTATAATACCTTAGACTTTATCCGGGCTGTGTAAATGGTGAGATAAAATCTTACTACATTACACATAAAAATTAAAACTATTATAAAATAAAATCAAACAATGAGCAACTATATGAAGATAAGGGAACCTAGGGTTTTGGGTTTCATTTGACAAATTCCTATGAAAGCTTCTAATTTAACAAGCTCTACAACGTTTGGTTCATTTATCAAAGACCGGATTTCACAATGATCAAGCTATTCTTTCTCAAGTAATAGCTAATTAACCCAAGAAAAGGTTTTTTTAATGCATTTCTAACTCAAACCATCATAACTTAGGTTGTATCGAGCACAAGAAATCGATAATATCACATACACTCCACAAATATCTCTATATTGTGTGAGAGCATGGTGTTTTATACACGATCTAACTTAATATTCTCTTCTCAGACTCATATTAGGTCATTCAATATGCCAAAGGTGATCAATCAAAGGCAAATAGTTAAAATCATATAAAACACTTAAGCAACAACCAAACATCAAGATATTACAACCAAGAAAAAGATATACATAGTTCAATGTCAAACTATTCCTAAAACCCTAGATAGAAAGTCTCGAACAACATGGTAGGGATTACAATAGAAGAAAATGAGAAAAACATGGAGAAAAGAGAAGAATAAAACTAAAACTTAGTGTCCGACTACTGCTCCTCTCTCTCTGATATCCCCCGCTCCGAACCCCCCTTTTTGCCCTAATCTCCATCCTTTTATATTTCCCTTAAAATTGAAGTGAGGTTGGGCTTCGGAAAAGTCATTAGGCTTTATTGCACGCTACAGTGCGACCGATCTGCGTTGTAGCGTGTAGATCATCATGCCATAGCGTGATGATCAAAACGCTACAACATGGAGGTCATCATGCTACAGCGTGGAGGCCATCACGCTATAGTGTGATGATCCTCACGCTATAGCATGGTGGATTTCACGCTGTGGCGTGAAAGCTCCTACGCTATAATAGAGATACCCTTCTTTCCTTCTCTCAAAACAAGCCCAGTTTTAATTTTATGAATTATGGCTCTTTGGAAAGCTCTCCGAGTCTAGATTGTGCTCAATTTGTTGAATTCACTTAATGATCTTCATTTTTGCTCAAGTTTGCGCCGTTTTCACTATTGATTGACCAAAACACAAAATCGGGTAAGAAGAGCGATTAGGGGCTGATTTGAACCATAACAACTCAAAAACTTATCAAAACAAGGAGGTTAAAGTGAGTATAAAAGAGACTCATCAAATGTGAATTGGAGATGCCACGCAAAATAATTCGTGGCTGTGAGTTTTAACAATGCTTGAGCACTGACATTAAGAATGATTAAGTTATGAGGCGGATTGGTCTCGTTCTAGACTGTTGAACCGCGAGGAGGCACAACAACAGTAGTGAAAGAAGATTCATCGACCATTGAGAAGGATAAGGGCTAACAGAGAAGTCGAATCATCAGCGGCGGAAACGGCGGCGACGGTGGCAACGGCTAGGGTTTTTGCTATTAAGCTTATTGCTCTTATACCATATTATGAAAGAGACCTAAATATTATTGAGAGAGTTAAGGTGTATATATACACCAATACAAGGGCAAAATAGTAAAAGCATAAAGCTAATAAAGGATCCTAAATATACTCTAATATTCCTAACTTCCATCGTTACCCATGGTACGTGCTCCAAAAGGCCATCGCGATATTTTTTGTAACGCAGCTCTCCTCCGCTTAGTAAAGCCAATCTCCCCTTCCTCATTTCTTTTTCCATGTCTGGATCATGATTGCCACAATCCGCACATAATGGTAATAGAAGGAAAACAAAATGAGTTTCAACGAAAATAGACAGCTTAAACCTCGGAATCAAATAAATTTTTAATAGAAAATGCTATGAAAGGAAAACCAAATTCCGCTTGGTAAAGGTTAGGGAAACCATTAAGGTCAGGTCAAGTTACTAGAAAATACTAATGAAAGAAAAAAAAAATTATAAAAAATGATTTTTGTTTGGTCGTTTAATGAACAAGATTAAAGAAAATAAATTACTTAAAAACTCATTTTTTTAATTATTTAATATTTATATTAGTGAGTTAAAATAAATAAAATTTGTTTGAAGTATTAAGGTTTAAAATTTAAACCCCATTTCTATTGTCTTTCATTATTTCTTTCTTTCTACTTTTTCTCTCCATTTTATTTCCCTTCACTTTTCTCTCAAATATTCTAGAAACCAAACATTATTCATCAAATAATATTTGCCTCTGATAATTCAAAAAGAACAAAGTTACAAGCACAACACACAACAATAAAAAGGGATACTAGTCAACAAGAACAGATTCATGACGTAATGACTACATTATTAAACCAAAAAACAAAAAAAAGGATCAAAAGTTATACCTGCATGCAAATGTGCAAGTTCATAATGTGAGTAACATGGTCTTTAAACCCACTACTCAATGGATCTAAGGCCTGTTTGGCTTAAGGCCCGCCTAGCTCGCGATGCGAAGCAGCTCACCTACCATATTGAAACTGGAGGATACTACCTAGACGGAGGAATCCGAAAGCCCATCTGAGAAAGCCAGGGTGCCTTCTTAGAGGCCAACTTCAAAGCAACCCGTATAGAGTTTTAAGTCCCTCAGCCGATCGTCCTTCCGCGTATGGGAAGTTCGTTATGGAAAATGATACGAAAGCGGAAAATAAGCAAAGGATATTTATTAGCGGATTTCCCAATGTCTAAATCCCTTATTTACTGAAAGGATTAATCCTTGATAAGGAAAAATTAATCCTTAATATGGAAGAGGAGATTTTATCCCCAAGATTAAGAGATTTTCTTTCCTAAAATCAAGAAGAGATTCGTGAACCACTTTCTATAAATCAGGAAGATCCCCCATGATAAGAGGGGGGTGGGGGAGGGTGCAATTTCAACTGCGCATACTTTCTTCTTCTTCCTCTCCATTTTTTTGCTGACTTGATCATCAGAGAGGTGGTTGACCCACCGTTGCCGGATTGCCGTTTTGCAGGTTTGCATTGCACCGCTAATGCCTAGGGATTCAAACGATCAAGGTAACAACAATTGCCGCCATTTGTGTGAAACGAATAGAAAGTCTCGTTTACAGGCTGTAAGGGTTTGGCTTCAATGACTGTCTACCAGCCCTTCATTGCCTATAACTCTATTGGTTCCCCCTCTCGCATCTGATTCTCCCGAGGCAGTCGCAATGTCAACCAATCTGATGGTCCAATTGCTAGAAGATCAATTCCTCCATTGGCGTGAGGACATGGAGAGGAAATAGGAGGAGAAAGAAACACAAATGAAGGAGTTACAATCTCATGCTGAAAGCTTGTGGCGTGAGAATGACCAGTTACGGGCCCAGATTGAAAAAAACTACAATCTTGGAAAATATGTGCGAGATAGTGATCGTGCTGCGCAGCTAATCCCCCGCCAAAGCGTGGCGGAGCTCCACGCCTCTCACTGATGTCGATACCTTAGCGGACAATGAGCTATCCTCGCGCCTCCCCCATCCTTGAGCCTCCCGCTCAAGAAGAATGCTAGAGAGAGCACAAAGACCGATCGCTGCTAGCAGCAGGCCTTCACACCCCGCCTCTGATGTTGTAAGCGGTGCATCTCGGGCAGTGAAAAGGAAAGAGGCGTGTAAGAGACGAACCCACGTATCGAGCCCCTAGGAACCTGCCAATGTTGCCCTCAGGCACCATGCCACAAATGCTACTTGTACATCATGCCTTTGGTACAGGACCAACGTTCTACATGCCGCCAATAGCCTTAATTCGCAAACCCGATGACATGCTCTCTTCGCCCCTAGGGCAACACATCCTTGATTATGAGCTGTCTCGCGGGTTTGTCATACCAAATTTTTCCACGTTCGATGGTTCTATTGACCCTTACGATCATATGCTCCATTATAACTGCCGGATATTACCAAATGCCAAAAACACTGACTATTATGCAAAGTATTCCCGTGCCTAGTCGCCGCGCCGGGCTCCGGCTTCACGTTACTACGCGATTCTATAAATTCATTCAATGAACTATGGGTCGACCATATCGGCAAGATCTTGTTAGTGCGTAAAGAGGAACATCCGGGCTCTTACAAACAATTCTCAAGGTGAAGAAGAGTCAATTCGAGACTTCACAATGAGGTTCTGCAAACCGTCCAAAGAGGAGTAGAGTCGTATAGCATGGACGCATTCTCCAAAACTTGAGAAGCTTCAGGCCATCTAATTTCTTTTTCCGGGCCACCGGCCTTTAGACCCGTCAACAATAATGGAAGAATAATACAAGCGTAATGATCATACTCACGTCGGAGGGCAATATCCATGCAAAGAAATAGATCAAGCCGTGATTGATTAACCACCATCAAAGTAAATAAGCCATCTAGGAAGAACTCGTCCGAATCCAAGGATGGTCAGAGCAGAGACCGAAAGCGATCCCGTGATCAGTCACAAAATAAAAGAGAGCTTCCACAATTCACTCCCCTGAACGTATCTTATGAAATGTTGTTGCCCATCATTCGCGATCTACCAAAGTTTAAATGGCCAACAATTGGGTTCTACTGATCCTCTCAAAAAGGAAATGGACCATGCGGCGATTATCACAGAGATTATGGACATGAGATCAATGTAAAATAAGCCTCGAACTTTATGGTGGAAAAGCTTTATTTTCCAAAGAAGATACCTTAGAGTGTATATCGAGCAATCTCTACTCTGGGTGGAATCAAAGTGTCACTAACAGAGTTACACTGTCAAAAAGAAATTGGCCGGGGACGATCCTGCCATTAATTATATATCAAGCATACCGACGACCGCATCGCCGAAGTGCCAATAAGAAGCCTTTGAGAGCCACCACCATTAAGGCTCAGATAAATGTTGTCCACGCGGAGGGCAGACATGAAGAAACCAAGCCAATATATGAACCCATATCCTTTCCTCCTGTCAACCTGAATAGCTATTATACACACTCATGATAATCGAAACCTCACCCCTTTGTATTAATCCGCTTGATGTGCACATGGTACTAATAGATCCCTTGGCAAAGGTTGCTGTACTGTTGCAACCAAGGATGGAAATATCGGTTTCGACGGATATATCACTACTAGGATTTTACGGATATATCGAATATATCGGTGGATATTTTTATATGAATATCGATATATCGAAAATTAACAAAAATACTTTGAAATTCATGAAAATACTTTCTAAAAGTGTAAAAATGACATTAATAATCAAATATATACATTGAAATTACATTACAATAAGCTTTAAAATCAAAATGAAGATCGATGTGACTCCATTGCAAAATTTGATAGAGGGATCTCATCTTGATAAAGGCAATACTCATACCAAGACATGGTGTTCCGATAATATTGATTATAAGATCGAACATGCCATACATAAATATCTTGACTTGTATCCACAATTTCTCGATGGATAGGAAATTTGGGGTTCATCAGCATGCTCTATTTAAATATTAACTAACATTTATTAATATATTATTAATGAAATGTTAATTTATTAATACATTATTACTAAATTAACTAATTTAAAATATGAAAGTATCATATAAACTATCACAAAGAAAAAAATTTAGTGAAATGAAGATTGATATGGTAGAGAAAATTTATGATCAAAATGGAAATGATTTTTAGGGGTATTTTTGGTCAAAATAGTCGCTAGATAAGGTTAAAAAAAATCTTATAATTTAATTATAGCCGTTGATTTAATTTTTTGTGCAAATCGACCGTTAGATCTTCTTTAAACTATCGATCAATCCATAATCGTTGATCAAGTCATGACGCAATCTGACCGCTGGATATCGCTGGATATATCTTCGATATATCCCGATATATCTCCGATATTTTACCGAAAAATTAAACTAACGCGCGCATGTGCCACAGACCCGATCACATCCCATTTCAAGAATGCCGAAATTAAGAGCTTTATCAACACAGTTTCCATCAATGGAGCCATATCTCCATAAGTCAGTTCCTAGAAATCCAACCGAAATTCTCACCCCTCTTGTGAGAGCACAGGAGTGTTGTGCTTCATTGCTGCATCTATATCTTATGCTGTGGATTGAGGGTAATGTTTATACCTATATCAACTATAAAGGGTACTAGAGCTCAAGACAGCCTTCCAACTTTCTCACAAAGATTCATGGTGACAGAGGGTCTGTTGGTTAATATCTTATAGCACTATGGTCATCAATTGCATTCACGATTTCGGTAAGAGTTTGATTGATTTTGACATAGCACTGTCAGAGCCATGCTTGTTAATGCGTGAGTATTGAGCGTCGCAACATTATCTTTCCGCAGTGGCTAATCACTTATAGCCGCTTCAGCTTTCGCTCGACCTCACCTCTAAAACATGTAGAATAGGTGTGGTGTCTTGGAGATTAAAGTAAGAGGAGATATATCGGTCGATATTGGCGATATATCGCCAATATCGGCCAATATATCAGTAAAAATGTATTTTTTTTTTTGCATTTTTTTGTTTTTTCCCACGCATTGTATTTTGTTACCGAAATTTGTCCGATATACTGGTCATTTACCGATATATCGGCGATATATCGCCGATATTGAGCGATTTTTTTCCAATTTTTCCAATAAACGACTTTCGATTGCAAAAATCGTGTCGGGAATGTCTGAAACCTGAAATATCGAAGATATATCGTCGATATTTCACGATTTTTCCATCCGGCGTCGCAATCCACCGCTCGAGCAGATGAAACTTTCTTTAGTATGTCAATTCAATCGATGGATCCTCCGTTTCGCGATGCAAACTATCGTGAACACCGGCTGTTCACTCCCCGCGAAAGCCGCTGACTCAAGAGGTTCGTTTCTCAATCGCCAAAGAAGACTTAGGGCCTTACAACGTCATAATGGGGTAAGCCTGACTGCACTTGATGAAAGCTATCCCCTCAACCTACCACCAGACGGTCAACTATTTGACTGACGCTAGGCAAGTTGACCTTTTAAGCCGTTAATTGGCCGCACAACAATGTTATCAGCTATCTATGCAAGAACAGAGGGGAGAAGGACACTGAAAATCCTCCCCGCGTAGCAATCAGAGTTCGCCACCCAGATCATGGTGGAAGAGAAGGATCCGCCGACTGTGGATCCCTTGGAGAAAGTAACGTTGGACAGGCCAGAAAAGTTCACTTACATCAGCTCTCTCATGTCCAATGAGGAAAGGGAGCATTTACGATTCGCGGCTATTGAATCAATATGATGTATTCACCGAGCCACTCAGCGTATATGGCTGGGATTAACCGACGTAGCCTCACAAACTAAATACTATCCCCTCAAGTATAAAGCAAGATAGAAGTAAGGCGTTTCCACCCAAAACGCCATTAGATCATTCAAACGGAAGTAGACAACTTTTTGAGGGCAGGTTTCATCAAGGAAGTGAAGTACCTCGAATGGTTAGCCAATGTGGTGGTGGTTCCAAAGAAATGGGGTAAGTGGTGAGTATGTGTAGATTACACTAACCTCAACGAAGCATGCCAAAAAGACAATTTCCCCTTACCATGTATAGACCAAATTGTTGATGCCGCAGCTGGGCACATAATACTATCGTTTGTGGACGCTTTCTTTGGGTATCATCAAATTCCCATGCACCCACTTGACGTAAAGAAAACGACCTTCATTGCACAGAACAAAGTTATACTACTATGATGTGATGCCTTTCGGCTTAAAGAATGTTAGGGCAACTTATCAAAGATTGGTGACGAAGATATTCCGACCACTGTTGGGTAACAAATGGAAACCTATATCGACGACATGCCCGTGAAATCCAATGAACGCTTCGACCACACCCAACATCTATAAGAGGCCTTTGAGTTATTACGAAGGTATGGCATGAAACACAACCCTCTAAAATGTTCGTTCGGAGTCAATTTGGACAAGTTTTTAGGCTTTATGGTGACCCAGAGAAGGATAGAGGTCAATCTCATTTAACTCAACGCTTATACGGACTTCTCGAGTTCTACCTCCAGAAAGGGAAGTGTAACAATTAACTGTCACTGGCGCCTCGAGCTGCTCTCATATCTCGTAACACCCCAAAATATACCATACAGTTTTATAACGTGTTTAGGGTATAAATAAGTTAAATTGTATTTAAGTTCGAAAATGACATTTTTATGAAAAGGCAAAACGGGTAATTTTGCCACTTCGAAAAGCCTAAACTATCCTGATGACAGCCCGGATCGTACATTAATCTATCTCGTGAATTAGCTACTATGTCGACTTCCTTCAAGTAAATTCCGAGACAATAATATTTTATGAATTTCTAGGCTTACTCGTAGAAAGTGAAACCTCGAAAACTTATTTTGTAGTAAATATTGAAAAATGGTAAATATTTAAAGAATATTCAATTATGATAAATGAAATTGAAACCGGGACGAAATAATTTGTTTTGGAGTTAAAACGGACCAAGAAGTGAAAAAAAAAAAAGGACATGTGGGTTCCACTTTAAATAAATAAATAAATAAAGGATAAAAATAAAAAATAAAAAAGAAATTTGGTGTCACGTATGAGAGTAGAGAGCTTCGATCGAGACGTGTTAGGGAGAGAAACTCGGGCGTGAGAGAAATATTTTTTTTATTTTATTTTTCTCTCGCTTCTCTCTTCGATATATGGAAATCTCGCACTGTTGGAATTGGCCGATTAAGAATGAAAATGCTCTACTCGACTATAAAGGCACGTGAGTACAAAAACAAGGATTTTGTCGAGATTTTAATTAAATATTCTAAAATCCTAATTCTTGGTATTTTCTCAAATCTATGGCTTTCAAGGTCGAATTGATCGCAACAAAGAGGCAGTTGATCCACGCACGCGAGCTACGCGTGTATACTCAAAATCTTGGAGTTTAGTCACAAACTCCACGAGATATGGAATTTTCCCCGCTTGAATAAAAGCCATAAAATGGTGATAGTTGCTTCGGGGCCGATTAGGTTGCAGGATTTAGTCCCAAGATTTTGGGACTAAATATTAGAAATTCTTTTGGGACTGATTCCAAGTACTCTAACTGTATTGAAGAATATAAATTAGATAAAGAATAAGAATATATATGAATATATGAGATGATATGAATAGATGAATGATATGAATATAGGAATATATGAAATGAATATATGATAGAAATACAAGAGATTAGGAAGTATACGATTAGACAACACATGCTAGAAATGCACAAATGATAGGAAAATAGTTACATGTATAAAGAATTTAAATACAAGAATTGAAGTTAAAAGATATATGAAAATGCAAAGATATGATAGTCTCGATACAAAGATACGATAGTTTGGATGAGTATATGAAGATATAAGCACAAGATATAAGATGTTACAAGTAGATGACAGAGATATGATCCGATAGGTTATATGCAAATGTTATATGCTAATATATGAGATGAATATATGATAGAACATGAGATGAATACAAGAGTAAATAGATGGAATATGAATAGCTAAAACATGAACGAAATGCGATATAGAATAGACATATATGAAATGATATACATGTATATAAAGAAAGAAATATGAGAATCGTAATATGAAGCTACAAATATGAGAACAAATTCAGATAGGCATCATAAGAATATCGCGATATGATTACCGGATAAAATATTTATTCGGGAATATGAGATATGTAATGTAACATAAAATACACATGGATCACCGCTTAGAACCTCGTGTAGGATAGATAGGCATGCCTATAGGGACACGCTGTCGCAAAGATACAATGACAGATATCGAGGCCCCGCTTGTCGATGACATAGATCCCGTCGATCATTATACGGCCTCGCTTGGGTCAAGCATAGTACATGGCATAGGTCAACGCCTCGATGCTGGATGATACCTTCCGGTATATAGATGAGATCACCTGGCCTCGCATGATAAGACATTCGGCACATACGCTATTTCCGTATCCGCTTCTGGGCGATTCAGCAGATACGAAACCTAAGTTAAACGACAAGATACGCAAAACGAAATGGGCTAGAATATATGACATGATATGAGAAGCATAAGATTGCTATGCGACGATAAAGATACAACATAAGAACTAGAAGAAAGCACAAGATGACAAAGATATGAAATATGACAAGATATGAAAAGTACATAAGACATGAAAGTATATGGAAAAGGACAAAGAATCGATATGACAAGATATGGAAAGTACAAAGTACAATACACGAAAAGTATATGAACAAGTACAGTATATAAAAGAGAAAAGTATATGACAAGTATACAAAGTGTTAAGGAATAAAGTGTCAATGACATCAGAATACTCCAGAATTTGTATAGGTATAAGATAGTGGGAAAATAATAATGACAGAATTTTATAGTATACGTTATGAAATAATAATGATAATTGAATTTTAGATGCTATGGAAATAATGAGAATCAATTAGACGCTAGTGAAAATAATAATGGTAATTCAATTAGTAATTAATTAATTACTTTAATGAAAAAGACGTTATGAAAAATAATAATGGTAATTCAATTAGTAATTAATTAATTAATTTAATGAAAGAGGGGTAAAAAGGTAATTTTCCTAATAGATACCCTAGTATAAATTGGAATAAGAGAAGGAAATCCTTTCTATTGATCTTGGAATTTCTCTTTGACGGGTAGAATTCTAGAGGACGTACGACTTTCGGATCTAGGGTTTGAAGAACAAATCTCTCTATGAGACATATTTCATTGAGGTGAAATTCTTCAGATTAGCTCTTTCAAAGCTTTTGAGTACTCCTTTGAGCAAACGAAGTTGTGGAAGGCTCACACGTTCAGGGTGAATAGCCTAGCTGAGCCTGAACTAATAGGGAGGTGAGTAAATTTATATCATCGTACTTGTACCTTCGAAATGTATAGCGGTGTTTACTGTTTGACTTCGATCGTAGTAATCGACTAAGTGATTAAGACTTTATTCTCGAAAGCATCCATTGAATTGAATTTGTCATATGCCACAAATCACGGTCCTCGATGAATATTCATGCCGAGCACGGTCAGCCAACTCTTATTGTATTTGGTGTCATCTCTCGCTGTATTACCGAGTACGGGTCGCCTATAACTTGTAATCGCCAATGTCATTCGATGAGATTTAATCACGTAGTTTCCAACCGATGGGGAGGTCATCGCTATGTGCACATGGTAAATTCTCTGGTGCGGGCAGTTGCCTTCCTAGAGAGGTGGTGTAAAATCTCAGGGCGTAGAACCCGGCCCGCTCTACTGGATTCGTCGAAATGTACCGATTCCAAAGATAAGGGTAAAAATGAATGCACGGATTCCTCGAATGGTAAACTATATTTCGTAGTTTCAAACTCTAAACTTCATTTGATATTGTTGTCTCATATTGCCGCTTATTTGTTGCATAACCTATGTATCGTGATTAATTGATTGATATAACCATCCTTGTGAGCCGGCCTGAGTACTCCAAATGTTCACAAGTATGGTGATATATTTTTACTCACAGAGTTATCTTAATTTCATTGATTTCCTCCTTTTCGCAGACAGAGAAAGGAGAATCCTGTGCATTTCGACCACTTGGATTCTATTTTGAAACATGTAATGGATTACATTTTGTTTATTTGGTGAATGAGAGTCTAAGTTTCCTTTAAGGCTCCATGGTGGAATTAACTGCCATTGCTAATTATTTGGTTAAATCGATAAATTTCAATAGTCAGCCGATAAATTCTTGCTTTGATGAAACTCCATTGATATTTTTGATGAGACCGCTGGAGGTCGTTTTTTGTTAGTGGATGAATTCACAGAGGTCTATTTGTTATTTACTGAGATAATATCATGATATGAGATTTTGAGTTAATTATTAGTAGATTTTAGATCGATATCGCGATCAACAGGATTTGTCATTCATATGAAACGACAGGTCTCTACGAATTCTCAGAGAAATTATGGGACTTAGGCTTGCTACGGGTTTTGGTGGCCTTAAGCCTACCCATTCCCTAGCGCCGGTCACAGCCTATAAAAGTGGGATGTGACAGACATGAAATGTATATGACATATTATATGAAAGTACAGTATATGAAAAACACAGTATATGAAAATCATAAGAAAGTATAGTATATGAAAAGTACGAGATGAAAATATAGGGAATGACAAAACATGACGTAGATCTCTCTCAACCGCCATGAATGCCAATTCTATAGTCAGAGTGGAAACGCAAATGTAAAGTCTATGACAATATAAGATTGTATAAGAAAATATATGATAAAACAATATGTAAGAAATGAATAGTATAGCATGGGCGTGTAGCCACTACATGAAAGGTGACATGATATAGGCACAGATAAGAAATGATATATGTAATAGTACATAGAATGTAATAAGTCATAGAACTGAAAGATGAAAAGACTAGAAACAGTGAAAGACGATGCAAAGTATACAAAAGTACTATATATGAAAAGTATAAGAATGTATAAAAGTACAGACAAGATAAGATATGTTATATGAAAGTATACGATATGAAGTATATGATACATGCACAATATATGAACATGAAAGGAACGAACATGAAAGTATAGGAAACTTGCAAAGAATATGATATAAGAAATAATATGAAATAGATTAAGTATACGATTGCTTACGACGACAATGCTATTGTCGGCCCGGGAGGTTTCCACTAAGCAGTTTAGCATGGGTTTTAATCCGTAGGTACAGAAGCGAAGACAAGGATAGAGGATGTGACATCCCACATCACCGTCGCAGTTATCAGAGATGTGCTCACCGCACTATTCTCACTTCGATTTTATATGTATAGTTTTGTAATAGTGAATTGTAATAGTACAAGTAAAGGGACTCTAGTATATGTGTATATAATATAATGAATGCCACTATGGTGGTATGTATAATGCATATGTAAAAAGAATTTTTGTGTTATTACAGAAATTGTGCATATGAATGAGAAAACAGGGACAGGTGTCATATATGAGAAAGAAAAGGCGTTAGGAGTTCCAGCTGACGGCAGACACTCCTCGCTTGACACTCTTCTGCTCCGTCAGGCGCCACAATTAGTGGTATTATCAGAGCACAGGTTTAGGCATTTCTGGAATTGCCTAAACATAGATAGAGTATAAGATGCGATTCTAGATAGAGTATAAGAGATAGAAAAGTCTATTATAACCACTTCACAGACCGGTTAAAATCATTTTCATCACCTTAAGGAGAGCGAAAAGGGCTGGCTAGAACGAGGAATGGGACCAAGCCTCATAAATGATCAAACATTTCTCCTTTATCGAACCGGCCAATTATGGCTACCAATGTAAAGATACACTTTACTCCTTTACTCAAGCGTACTCGTGAGGCCTTAATGTTTAGCTTTGTCTAAAGAAGACGAAAACCTAAAGCAACCAATATTCTTAAGGCGGCAAATCTTTTATCTCTAAGAACACCCAGATACTGCCGAGCACTCAAATTTCTCGTGTGGCAGCTAAGAAGCTTTGCCCCTACTTCCAGGCATATCCTATCGTACTACTGACCAATCTCCCCTGCGAAACACCATACATAAGCCTGACCTATCAAGAAGGATGGCCCGTGGGCAATTGAACTAAGTGAATCTTGTGATTTAACATAAACCCCGCTGCATCAAGGGCGTGTATTGAAGATTTTTAGCGGTAACTTCACCCCGCCATGTCGACTCAGTGGTGACGCTGGCTGGTGGATCCTCAATGTGGACGTCACTTCTCACCAAACAGGAGCTGGATTCAACTTGAAACTTAAAGCCCCAACTGGGGAATGATAGAACAAGCCATACAACTAGGCTTCCCCGCGTCCAATAATGAAACTGAATATGAAGCAATCCTCCTGGCCGGGCTGACCCTCTCAAAGTTTAACTCGAAAAACCATCATATGCGCCGGCCTCAACTAAAGGGAAGGGACAGATGAAAAGAGAGTATGAAACACGAGACCAACGCATAGTTAAGCAACGACTAGGAAGTTTAACGGCTTAGAAGCTCGAGCATATCTTGAGGGACTTGAATTAAAAAGTGACGCTCTAGCAAAGAATTAATGCAAGATTCATCCCAATAAGAGAAACAAGGTTCCTTCATGTCTTTCACAAACTTTACGCCATCCATTGGCTAACCGACCAGGGTCAAATAGATGAAGAATCCTTTCTCGCTAACTCCTATAATGTTATCTAAGCCCTGAGAGCTACCGCATAAACAGGATTGGAAGCCGTGATTCGTGTCCGTTTAATTAGGTTTTCCCTTTATGAACTAAAGTAATTATATAATATCTCGACAATAAGATCTTAAATGTCTTACTACTCAGTAGGGACAATATGTATTGGCCGAACTCCATGACTTTAGCTCACAGGGCCCATACACAAGGTTATTATTGGCCGACCATGAGAGAAGATGCAGCCACCTATGTCAAAAAGTACGACTGCTGCCAATGACAAGCCCCCATCTCAAGGGTGCTGGCTCAAGATCTAACCACCATCATGAGCCCTTGACCATTTTCTTAGTGGGGAATTGATATAGTTAGACCACTGCCTATCGCCCCAGCTTAGAAAAAGCTATTGTTGGTTGCCACCGATTACTTTAGCAAATGGATAGAGGTTGAGGCCTTCGCCTCCATCAAAGACAAGAACGTCATGCGCCATGTGGAAGAATATTTGTCACGGCTCGTAATACCTCGCCGACATTGTAACCGACTAATGGGCCATAGTTTGACAAAAATTATACAGAATTTCTACCATAAGAAAATTAGAAACTTGTACTGACACCACAAGCATCTACAAAGCAATGCAAGCTAAGTGTATAACAAAACCCCAATGAGCTGAGAGTCGCCACATTCGCTAAGGGAAAGTGGGTAGAAGAGCTACTCGAAGTTCTTTAGGCCTATTGAACAACCAGCCGGAAGCCAACTGAGGTGTCACCATTCACCCTCACCTATGAGATGGAGGCCATAATCCCTATAGAAATTGGAATGCCCACACTTCGAATCCGAATTCGAAGAGGCTAATACCGAAGCCCCGCCGTAGACCCATATATGATGTATTTGTGCTTCATGAAGCAAAGAACAGCGCATGGCATCACAACCAAAGAACATCAAACTTATACAACAGGCGGGTAAGACAACGTGCATACCAAGTCAGGGGCCTATTCTTAAGGAGGGTCTTTGAAAACATGACAAACCCAGCAATCGACAAGTTTCAACCTAAATTAGAAGCGGCTATACAATTTATAGTTAGGAGCCAGGCCACCGATCGCATGCATTGATAAACCGGAAGTGGACGATGCCCATGATGTGGAATGCCGCGCGATTCGAAGAGGTATTATCACGTACCTCTTTCCTTTAAAAGGCACTATTTAATAAAGTTTCATTTAGAGTGTTTTCTTTCAATTCTTGAAATATTATCAATAAAATTTTCTTTAAAGGTGTTATCACCTCAAATTTCCTTAAAGTATTTTCTTTAATAGTCCCCTCGTGATCAAGACCGTATGAGGCTCATAGCCCCGCTAGCACTTTCAAAAGACCGATGCATCTATAGTCCGATGGCACTTTCAAAAGACCAGATCCGACCCATGCATTCGCCGGCACTTTCAAAGACCATGTGGCTCGAGTACCGGCACTTTCAAAACCGCATGAGGCTCATAGCTTACTAGCATTTTCGAAAGGCCATAGCCAAAGCCCAAAACCAGTGCCTCGCTGGCTGGACCAGGTGTGACTATCCTAGTCGCGATTCGTGGAAAAGAGTTATGAAGGAGTCAATTAAGTAAAATAAAATTATATTTCATAAATACGCATGTAGCGTTGGTAGTTATATGAATGTTTCGCTACCCAATGTGCCAATTACAAAAAAGGAGATAGGAAAAGAAAGGAAAAATCGGGCCTATGGTTCCTACCAGCACTCTCTCAGTTCTTCACGTTCGTCCGAACTACCTCTACCTGACTCCCGGGTCGTTTACTGGGGGCACTCCTGGTTCACATAGAACTCGAGGAAGTGGTCGGACGAGTCGGCATACCCATCCCGAACCTCGGGTTGGTTCACAAATGTTGTGTTTCAACACATAACATCCGTAGCCATACAAAAATCCATCAAGGCCTTCCTCGTGCGCCTCCCACGCCTTCTCATCCCGCCCCGCCGAGACCGCAGGAAGTATGACTCCCGCCCCACTCCCCAGCCTAGCGTATGAAGTTCACTCAACCTCCAAGTAGGTAGTCTCAGCCTCTGCCTTACGCTTGGCCTCCTCCGCAACCGCCAAAGCTTCTGCACCCTACCTAAGTCATCCTCACCGCCCAATACACACCGCAACGATGCCCAGACGAGAAACTTGGGCTTTCCTTCGTGATGCCCCAACCGGTGGGTCCCCGCTGATAACCCGCCAACCCGTGAATTCCTATGGATTTCAGACCCAATACCACAATCGTTGTGTCCCATTTATCTAGATCCATATTTTCGAGCAAAAGCGGAGAGTCTCCCTTTGTTCGTGAGCTCTACCCAACATACAACCTCAGACACAATAATCCATAAGAGTTTATTACAACACTCTATACATAACATATTAAAAACCAAATTGTTCTAATATAGATACCCAAAGACCACCTCAATACTTTTCTTTACTGGGACCCATTCATTCATATGTAAATCAAAAATATGAAAATGAACAGTTAATGCCAGTCCATAAGAGTTCGATCACGACCCTCTTACCATAATTACATACCCGACTATTTATACAATAGTCTAAAAGAATTTAATTACAATTCTTTTTACATAAAATACTTTTTACAAAAGTATTTTCAAGGCCACATGTCGATTTTCTTCACAATCACTACTCGTCGTAGACCTTCTCCATGTACACCCCGCACCCGAAAGGGGTTCTCACGCCGTGGGGTGAGTAAATGCCCACAGAAAATTTTTCCTATAAGGGCTACTCCCCGCCTAAATGCATATTCAATGGCATACATAAAACATAAAATCATATTCCATATAAATAATGCAATCCTATATGGAATGTTCCGTGTCATGCATGAGATGAGACTCCTCATGCCCACAACCCGAGTCCCGACCGACTCCCTCACACATGAGATGCCAAGTGTGAAAATCAGTCATTGGTGTCTCGCCTAATGACTTAAACTATTGGACAACCCTCCAATATTCATTTGAATTCTTTTATCAAATTCCCCGTGTTATTCATTTGTGGGCCACAGATTTCCGGGTTCTCACCTCAGGACGCTGCACGCCTATTCAACATTTTTTACTAAGCCACCAACTAGCTTTATGTCTAAACCATATACCTGGTCTTCTTCACTCCTCGGGGGGGTGGGATGATTTGACCCCATCTCGCTTACACCCAAACACGTGATTTATATTTATTATCGTTATACAACCGTGAGTCTCAATTTCGACGGTCCCATTTCGAACTCACCACACATTCATCAAGAATGGTGAACAACAGCACCACAAAGACCTACACCGACTGACGCTGACACGACCGCATACGAATGCGAGATATGTCATGCTACATGCATAATAAGAGCCACATGCAACATTTATAAATTTCGGATAATTATATTTCCTACATATAATTTCCATTCATCATCATTTCCATGTTAACATGATTTTTACACACAACAATATGTTATTTATTTTTTTTCTAACAATAACACACAAAATGATTCCTAAATCTCAATTCATAAAACAAATGGTACCTCCCGGCCCCTTCATGGTTCGCCACTCCAACATCGCGGGTACCAAAACACACCACAAAACCCGAAGACATCGATCGGATTAAAACCAAACCCTAACTTTTAGTCCGAGATCGCCTGAATTTCAACCGGACTGGCCCGAAAAACAATCCCAAAAATTCAGCCATGACTGTCCGAAAACAGTCCCAAAATTCAACCCGGACTATCCAAAAACAATACCAAAAATTTCTAAAAATTCTTACACTCAATCCAAAAAATTTGGGACCAAATTTGGCGATATTTCACTACTTACAGAAAACCTCAAGCCATTAAATGGCCTTTTGTGTTAGAAAGAACCCAAGTAGGGAGGGTTTCACTGGTGGAGTTTGACGAAACTCCACGATATTGATACCCACGCGTAGCTTGCGATGCGTAGATCAACTTTTCCTTTTGCTTCGACGAAAACCTGTGGTCCGATTTCCATAGATCTTAGAGAGAAGTAAAGAGAAGAAAAAAAATTTTCTCTCTCTATTCTCTCCGAACACCTCCTCCTCTCTGCCGTTTTCTTTTGTTCCTTTTATTTGATTTTATTATTATTATTATTTTTTTCTTGTTTTATCTTTCCCATTGTTTCTTTCACTTGACACTTGGCTCAATGTGAGCCATTAACACAAGTGTACCACATGTCATGCCATGTGTCACCCGACACCCGATGTCTCGAAAAATATGAAATTCCGACTATCTCGAAATCCGACGAAATTAGATGGGGCAACTAGATTTCGCGAGACTTAATTCACGGTAAAGTCCGTTTTCATTATCCGAGAGATTCAGAAAATTTTCTGCTTTCAACCGAAATTATCAATGCTTTACCATTTTTTCTCGTAAAATTCACCTTTTTCCCGGTTTTACATCTTAATTCCCATCCTTCTCCTTCTCCGCCTTACTAATCTTCTCTCGCACTGTAAATTTTTAGCCTCTTGCTCCAAGCAGCTAGATTTAAATTTGGCCTTGGCCGTGAAAGCGCCCTGCTGGCCCGTGCTTAGCAACAAATGACCGGGCATAAAGCCGCAGCCTTCTCAAGATCGTCCAACTAAGCATCGACTCCCTATGCCGGGTAAAGCCATGTTCCAAATAGCAAGGATGTACCAGAAAAGAAGAGATGTTAGAAGAAAATCACAGCACAAAACTCATGTTCATGCACTAAAAGTCAAAACATACCAGCTCTGCTGACTCATTAAAATCGTGGTTATGGATGAGCATCCCGTCTTCAGCCACGCGCTGGAAAGACTTCCTATCCAAATAGCTAAGGAAGGAGATGGAGTACTCCTCAACACGAGCCACCACCGGTAATTGGAGAAGAGTGGGATAGAGGTCGAACATGGATGCGACCGAAGACTCCCTCTTATTAAAGGGGCTCTAACGGTCAATGATTTCCCGGGCAGTCTCTGGACCAGGAGCCACCGTGATCGCCAAAGGACGGTCCCACTCCTACGGTAGAACGTACGTGCCTAGCATTAGTCGGCTAGGTAGCCTCGACCTGTGAGGGCGAGCATTTTCAAGCCTGGTCGAGAACGACGGCCTAATGACTATATATGATGGAGCCTCCCCCACGTCTCCATCAACATTGGGAGGCCCCTTGGTTGAGACCCCTTCCTCTAGCGATGCACAAGCCTCTCTGGAAGCATCCTGAGAGGCACAGACCTCTTTAGACGCTTTCCGTCAAATACTTCAAAGCGAGGGGTAGTTTCCCCCTAAGCACTCGCCGCCGTCTTGCGCATCTACGTAGCAAACTAGCAGCCAGGCTAGACATATCGTCCTCCCTCTAATCAGTCGAAATCAGAACGCCCAAAAATACCTAGAATTTTGGCAATAAAAATTATTAAATATTCCGTATAATTGGCAAACTTGGGTATTTTTCTGGAAATTGTTAGGAGAATATTGATTAAATGATTATTGAACCCGTGTAAAACCCAAGTGAAAAAGAGAAAATATGGAAATTGTAAAATGGAGACCTAAGGGTCAATTGTGGTGCAAGTTTATACGTTTCAAGGGAAATTAGGAGGAAATAAATGAAAAGGGGAAAATAATAGAGACTTAAATTAATAATAATAGAGAAATGGAGGGACCTAAATACAAAAAGAAATAAAGAAAAAAATCAAGGAAAGGGTACGGGCATGTAGAAAGAGGAGGAAGCTTTTCCTCCTTTTTAAAAATACGATTTAAGAGTGATCCATAAGAAAAGGAATAGGGAAAAAGAGGAGGGGGAGTAAGGCAAACCATATTTGAGAGGGAGAGTTAGAGAGAGAGGCTCTACCTTCTCTCTAGATTTTTCGACGATCGACCATGTGCTTCGGCGGCAAGAGGGAAAATCCTTCTCGTGACAAGAGCCACAAGTAGAGACTGAATCGGGAGTCGACAACTCCAAGAGGTATGTCTTCTCCTACTTTGGTTATTTTCTACCCTAAGGGTTGTGGTGGTCATTCCATCCTGGTGGGAAATGTCTGTGGCATTTTGAACCATAGGAAGCTGCCATATTGTGATAGTATTCATTAATCGGACCTTAGAACTAATTTTTTGGGTAGGAAATAAAGGGAATTTAGCAGTGAGTCCTTCTGGTAAATTGTAGCCACATCAATGAACTTGATGTTAGGATTTTGAATTTCACCCGACCAGAGCTCAAGATACCCTTTTCCTCGGGATAGTGCCACTGATAGTTCTGCGCTTGCACCAAAGCTGCACCTCTTTAGTGCATCTCAAGCCACAGCACTACTGCACCTCAGCCGCTGCACCCCGGCCAGTCAGTTAGCTAGGACCAAGTCGCTTCAGTCAATCTGGCCGGGTGTGACTCACGCATGACCTCCAACTTCTAAGGTCATAACTCCTTCGTCCGAACTCCGGCTTCGTGCTCTGACTCTATGGAAAGCCCATTGAGTCAAGAATCCATCCATAGCGTTCGAGGAGGATAGAAAATGTCAGGACCAAGGTGTCAGACCGAGCTTACTGTTGTCAGGTCAGCCCAAATTGGCCTCGTGTCACTGACCGGTGTGACCACGCATGACCTCCAACTCTGAAGGTCATAACTCTTCATCCGAACTCTCGTTATGTTCTCGACTCTATAAAGCCCATCAGCCGTTAATTCATTAATATGCCTAAGGAGGATAGCAGTGTCAGATCGATGTGTCAGACCGAGTTTACCGAGGTCAGGTCGCCCGCCGCCTCAGTCAATTGGGCTTGCGGTGACTACGACGACCTCCAACTGAAAAGGTCATAACTCCTTCAACCAACTCCAAGCCGGGTGTTCTTGGACTCTATGGAAAGCCCATTGAGTCAAGAATATATCTATATATAGCTTGTTAAAATTTGGAACTCATATTAAACTCCAAAAATCAATCCTAACCAAAACCACTAGAACGCATGAATAATATTGTTCTTTAATGGTTTTGGAATAGGGGCTTACGAGGAGAAAAAGCCAAACTGAGATTGAGATTCCGAGGATTGGGATCAAAATGCAAAGATTTTTGAGTTAGTTCTCTGACTCTATTCTTGTTTCCAGTGTTTTGGTAGTTTACCAAATAAATCTGAAATGGTTATATGAAATGAACATATCTTTGAAATGATATATAGAAAGTGCATATGGAATTGAAATGTGATATTCAAATGTTTGAAAACCGAATGAATGATGTAAGGATAAATCGACTTTAGAACGACCGTCAATTCTGACATCTAAATTGAATCGATATACCGAATGAATCTTCAAGTGAGGCACCAATCTAAGATCTCACACGAAGGCACCTCTCAAATTGGCCCAATGTCCTACTCAGTAGGTGCACCAAACTGCATCCGTCATGACGGAGCACTTCAATAAATTGTTAAATGTGTAAGCACATTAGCGAATGATAATAAGGACGAGATTCATCAAACGGAATCCGTCAGAAATGTGATTTGAATAGTCAAAGTGAAGTAATCAACATTGACGAGTGTAAATGGGATTTTATGTATACGCTTAAATCTTATAAATTGAATTTAATTAATCACAGATTAAAATGCATATAGATAATAAATGATTGTAAAAATGAAAGCATGCGAAAATGAATAAACATGAGTATATGCCGATATAATAGGCATGGTTTAATGTTAAATGCATGTCAAGTTAAATTGAATATTGGAATAGAATCAGAGCAGAACCACTACATGAAAATTCTAACAGTAGTTTTATCTATGCTCAGTTTCGAGAAGACAAGATCGCTAAGCGCTAGAAGTCATAAAGCAAGTCATGTACAGATACATACCCCTCCATGCATATATTACCCCTTTTTTTAAACATGGGATATTTTGTAAACAAATAGTCGAACTCCAAAGAAATGTTTTGTTTTGTATATATTTGGAAGCGGCATATAACGCCTTCAATCGAAATTGCATTTTATGAAATGTAAATTGTTTAGGGCCTACCATTTGAAAACAAGCTTCGCAAATCTAAAACCTAAAGAGAAATAACATAAAGAAAATGTTTTGATAAGATAATTGAAAACGCCGGGGAGTAAACCGTTCGTGCTCGATCCGCCTTCGCCGAGTCTGGGATTTGTCGCGACACTTTGAAAAAGAAAACGTAATAAAAATGTAAATAAAAAGAATTAAACCAAGGCCCCGGTTTCTGCCGATTCACAACCTGCCTGGGTCGGGCCTGCCTCTGGTCACCACAGGGTCACTAGCGTTTGGATCCACCTAATCCACAAAAGCGCCTAACCCGCACCTGCTAGCCATGATCGTTTCCTTCTTTCTTCTCTTCAGTCACTCTAAGGAAGGCCGAGAATCTTGTCTGCTCAAAGGCGATCGTCGGCTGCAAAGGTAGCCGAGGTTTCTTGAGCAATCTCAACTTGAGGATCTTCGCCGGACCGCTTACAGGAGCGCTCCAGATCTACTCTTTAGTCGACAAGACAAAAATGGTCACACTGATGAGAGCTCTTCTAAAGAGCTGCCAGGATGACAAGGACTATGTAATGAAAGGGGCTAGCGCCTAACTCCTGCAAGTTCTTCACCGACAAGAGGAGCCCGTGATTACGCTCCACCTCCATAATCTCGAGCAGTCGTCTAATACGCTCCAAACTGGCCTTCTTGACCCAACTAACTAGTCGGCCACGCTTGCGCTTACCTAAAAAGTCTAAAGAAAATGGGCATGTCAGAGTGTGAGCGATCTAGAAAGGAATGAGCACCATCAAGCTGAGACAAACCTGGAAACGTGAGGGACTGGTTAAGGTCAAATGGGAGCCCAAGAGAGTCATGGTCTCATAAATTACGCCCTTTCAATAAAAACAACCCCTTCGCCTCGCCGGCTGGAGCCTGGGAGCCTGGTTACAAATTGCAACCAGGGACTATGAGCTGACATAGATAGCTGGCCCCCAATCCTAAGCTTCAAAGTGTAAATAAAACAAACCTCTACCATTGAAATATCCAACTGGTAGAGGAAGTTTAGCACATTGCAAAATCAAGATCTAAAAGACGTTCGGATGTATGAGCGTAGGAGGTGCTCGGGGGAAGGCAAGAACTGCTTCACCAACAATGAGATGGGGAAGCGAAGTCCGGTAGCAAAATGCTCTCGAGTGAAGTAGACGACATTATTTGCCCCTCCAACGCTTGAGACACCGCCTCCGGCTTGGACACCACTAATGTCAGGACTTGACAAAAAGGGATCTCAACTTCTTCATAGGACATAAGAAGAATCATGTCGCCAGAAGGCGATTCCGAGGGGTCCCTCTCTTACGCTCAACCTAACTGGTAGAAATCTCTTCCTGACCACTTGTCATACTACAGACAAACAAACTTAAAAAAAAAAAGGATCAAGTTGAGGACCTTAAAGCAGTGAAGGCATCAAAACCCTTGAGAGATGATAGAAATCCCCATTTGGAAGTTTGACAACCCACTAATAACCAAACCTAAGACCCCCAACATTGAATGATGGACACACCCTCAAAAGAGGCAAAAACGTTCTAAACACAAAAATACTCCAGAAACGGAGACACCAAAAACATAATAGAGGCAATGCAAACGAAGTTTGTAAAAACTCACCGAAAAATTGAAAGACGTCAAGGGGGCTCCGATGATTGCTTTGAAGCAACGGTTCATAAAAGCAAGGGAGAAAAGAAATTGCAATAGGTGAAAGACTTTGTGAAATAGTAAAAGATGCAGCATTCGGAGCCTAACCCTTATATATAGGTGAAATATCAACAAAATCTACAAATGTGCCAATTAAAACATCATGCGCTGCAAACATATTGGGAAATGTGCGCTACCAACATGCTTTGTGACCAAACACGCTTCACCTTCCTACTCGTTCGATGTACGCATTAATTTTCCTGTCATTTCAGTCTTCTACACTCGAGGTTTAAAACACAATATTTTCCCCAACTACAAAAGCACAAAATTTCAGCTTGGGAAAAGGGGGGCATTGTGAGTACCATGGTCTTTAAACCCACTACTCAATGGGCCCACGATGCTAAGTAGCCAAAGCCCACCTACCATATTAAAACTGGAGGACACTACCTAGATGGGGGAATCTGAAAGCCGGTCTAAGATAGCCAGGATGCCTTCCCAGAGGCCAGCTTCAAGGCAACACGTCTAGAGTTTTAAGTCCCCCAACCAGTCATCCTTCCTCGTATGGGAAGTTTGTTATGGAAAAGGATACGAAGGCGAGGAAATTTATCAGCGGATTTCCCAGTGTCCAAATTCCTTATTTCCCGAAATGATTAATCCTTGATATGGAAGAAGAGATTTTATCCCTTAGATTAAGAGATTTTATTTCCTAAAATCAAGGAGAGATTCGTGAACCACTTTCTATAAATCGGGAAGATCCCCCACGATCGGGGGGGTGGGGGGTATTGGACAATTTCAACTGCACATACTTTCTTTTTCTTCCTCTCCATATTTTTGCTGACTTTATTATTGGAGAGGCGATCGGCCCACCGTCGCCGGATCACCCTTTTGCAGGTTTGCATTGCACTACTAATACTCAGGGGTTCAAACGATCAAGGTAAAAACACATACAACCACATATTTCAAGTGGAAAGTAGTTGAAATGTTATCATATGAAATTTCACTCGCAAGAAACACACACACACGTACAATGAAAACGAAAAAACCAGTCAAATTCAATTGAAACAGAGGAAAAAAAAAATCAATGCAGAGCCTCTCATAGTAGCATGTCTTTCTCCTGATATGAAGGAAAGCATGAAGCAAATCCAGCATACCCAAAGAATTGAGAACAAGAAGAATTAAAGGAGGCTGTAGTATTATTTACACGATTGAAGAAAAAACAAGTGATAGTTGCTCCAACATATACTATAGGGAAAAAGACAGCTTCTGTATGCACCATCAATATCATTTTGCTAGCTAGAAAAAAAAAGGTTAGAAAATAAAATTTAAAAACTATCCTGGTCAGATGAACACTGACTAATGTTTCAACAAGAAGGATAAAGTAGTTCTTCAAGGG
Source organism: Tetrastigma voinierianum (assembly GCA_016808115.1). Taxonomy (NCBI): domain Eukaryota; kingdom Viridiplantae; phylum Streptophyta; class Magnoliopsida; order Vitales; family Vitaceae; genus Tetrastigma; species Tetrastigma voinierianum. The sequence continues at coordinate 109,828 of JAEQBH010006859.1, forward strand.
AACTTACACAGCTAAGTAGGTGTTAAGGACTAGTTTCCTAATCTATTTAGAAAATTTTTCCTTATTTTCTTCTTTTTTTAGTCTCTTAATTATATTCTAACTTTGTTTCTATTTTTTGGTCTAACACTTGAGTATAAATACGTATGTTCCATCACTTTGTTAATTAATGAAAATCAGGGAATTTCTTTCTCTTCATATGGTATTAGATCTATGGAAGAGTTTGAGAATATTAGGGTTAGGGTTTCGTCTTGTGGTTGTAAGAATTTCTTAATGTGGGCTATATGAATTGAAATTAACTGAATTAGTCTTAGCCTAACAGCGCGAGATATATAATTCTTAATCGCCTAATACTGTGGTTGGCTAGTGTGGGCCGAGTACGGCCCGACCCGTAATGAGAGGGCCCGTGGTCGAAGACTCTATAAATAGTGCTCAAGTCCCTCCCCTAACCCTAATGATACACATTTTGACTCACATCCAGATCTAGAGAAAACTCTCCTCTCGTGAGCGCAACTTCATTGTGCCGTTGTTTTAAACGATGATGGGGAGAAGATCTTGAGTTCGTGTTTGGCGATCGTCGCGACTCAAGGTGAAAAGCGCGGATGGATTCTAAATCAGGTACGAGAATCGACAATTCTCTCCATTATTGTGTTTTGTTTTCTAACTATGGTGATCCTGGGCATGCCATGTTCGTGGCCTACATATGGTATCAGAGCCTACCATAGTTTAGAACCGAAACATGCGGATTAGGTTTTGTTCGAGAGGTTTTTGTCTAGTTTCGAATTTTTTTTTTTTAACAGATGAAAGTTAAATTTTATTATTTCGAATCTACTGTCGAGACGAATATTGATGGGTGGCACGCCTGAGGAGGCCTGGACGCTACGCCACGCGCTTACATCGCCGCACTAGGGCGCGACGGTGCAGCGGATTCCGCACGCTGCCGGGCCGCTCGAACCGCGCGCCTTTACGCCGCAGAATCGCTTGATGACGCCATTGAGGCCCTCGAATCCGGCCGACCGATTGACCGACCCGGCCGTTGACCGACCCGATCACCATTATTATTTTCATAACGTTTTTCATTGAAGGTAATTAATTAATTACTATTTGAATTACCATTATTATTTTCATAACGCCTTTCATTAAGGTAATTAATTAATTACTATTTGAATTGTCTATTAATGAATTGAATAAAGATAATTAGCATGACATGTGTAATGTGTAAAAGACATACGCCCTGTTCCTCGTCTCGGCATTACATATATATATAATGAATGTGATACATAAAGTTTATGTCCCCCGTATGAGATTTTCAAGGATTCAATCGGGTCAGGACTCACCTTCAAAGTGGCACACTCTGGACTGGCTCAGAAATATCGCCCCATATTGTGGTGGATGTCTCCTGCTTTATCATAAGGATCATACCCCCCCAAAGGAGGTGATCTTGTTGTTAGTTCACGAGGGGTACATGTATATGTGCTTGGAGAAATGATCGATTCCATGGTTCATCACCCAGCGCGGTGATTTCAATTAAAGATTAGAATATGTTCTCATGGTCGCTGTCATGTGGAGAGTGTACAACTGCATGTCATATGTTCCGCCCCAAAGGTGATTATGTGATGATGTATGCAATTCTCCTCGTATAAGTATTCACATGATGCTAATCAGATTGCTTTTGTTTGTTTTCCGCCAATTTTTCTCGTAAATCCAATTCCATTTCAATTAAGTGTCCCTTGACGAACTTTAAGAAATGGAAAGAGGATGAATCAAGACTCATTGTGGGAAACAACGAAAGCCGATGTCAGGTTTCAGGAGATGTAATCTTGATTCTAGACTCTCGCTGATTAAGGCTGAAAGACACTTTTATGTACCTTCATTGTATGGAACTTAGTTTCGTGATCGTGGTTTCGACAAGTATGACTACTCTTGAAATCAAGAGCAATGTTATTTCTTTGTTTCTTGATTCAAATAAGGTTAGTAGTCGTTATATGTCCAACGGATTTACGTATCAGGTTTATCTCCCCAATGACATATATACGTCGCTTATAATGCAATAAAAGGTTGTTTAAGAGACTATTACCTAAGGGAACAAATTTTATGCATTGTGGCATAAACGGTTTCGCCATATTCTAAGGATAGAGTAGAAAGGTCGATAAAGACTAACATCCCGGGCCTCGCTTCTTAAAAATGACTTAGAGACATGCGTAGATCACAGAGAGGTAAAGTGACCAAGATAAGAAAGAAAACCCACCCAAAGTTCTCGACTTGTCGAGGTCATTCACACCGATATAAGTGGACCTTATACTCAAGCAACCTTGTGTAGAAATTTTTATTTCATCACATTTATTGATGACTATTCTCGATATGGTTATCCGTATTTCGATTAAAGAAAAGGTCGAAGCCCTCGACAGTCTAAGATTTTTCTGACCGGGGTCGAGAAACAAGCTTGGAAAAAGTCTTAAAGGCTGTTAGATCTCGATCGAGGTGGAGAGTATTATGGTAAGCATGGCATGCCTGATAGCCTTAAGGCCATTCGCCAAATACTTAGAGGATTCCGGGATAGTGGCTCGCCACTACGCCGGGAGTCCCGAAAGCAAAATGGTGTACGAAAGGCGCAATCGGCACTCTTACGGAAATGGTAAGGAGTATGATTAGTAGGACAAATTTACCTAGTTTTCTCTGTGGTAAGCTTTGAAATGTTTTGTACATTCTAAATCGTACCTACAAAAGCTGCTCTGCTGCCTCAGTTATGGACCGCGTAAGCCTAGCTTAAACCATCTTAAGGCTCGGGGGATGTCCTCAAGTAGGCGAAGGTTGTATAATCCAACATTAAGTAAGTTGACTCAAGAACCAATTTCTGTTACTTTGTATCTTACCCGGAACATTCAAAGGGATATCGGTTCTATAATCCCAATGGAGGCACAAGAATTGTGGAATCACAGACAGCCAAGTTTTTAGAGTTTGATGTGGCCGAAGAAAGTAGCAGCTCACAGACTATTGAGGATAATAGTACGGTGGGTGATATGGCATCTTTATCTCCTCCCATACAGATAATTGTGGACTCACACACTATATTGAACCCGCTGAGGCTCTGATCCCGTTGTCGGCACCCTAATGAAGTTCATCAAGGCTCTCAGGTGCAAGATGTGGCTATTGCTACCCGCATGAGATCCGGCAGGAGAGACGACATCAGCTATGTACCAACGGACTATTTAGTCTATATAGGAGAGCAAGACTACAATATTCCGCTTCGCGGGTCGATCCAATGACTTATGCGAAGTCAGATCTTATCCTCGCCAAATCGTGGTCGATGCAATGAGATGAAATTCAATCTACGGAGATAATTCGGTTGGGAACTTGTTAAATTACTCAAGGTCACACCCATTGGCTGCAAATGGGTATAAGACTAAAAGGGACCCTAAAGGAATGATTGAGAAGCTTAAAGCCGCATCAGCCAAAGGTTTCACTCGTGAGAGAAGGAGTAGACTATGAAGCAACCTTTTCTCCTGGGCTCTTCTAAAGATTCTTTCAGAGCGATCACGTTATTACTGCTCATTTCGATACGAGTTACATCATATGGATGTTAAAACCGTCTTCAATGGAGACCTTAATGAAGAAGTCTATATGATGCAACCCCGAAGGTTTTGGCAAATGATTCAGTACGCTTGTATGTAGACCTAAAGTTCATTTATGGTCTCAAGCAAGCTTCTGACAATGGTACCTAAAATTTCATGTTGTCATATTCATACGGTTTCACTGGTAACAAAGTGTGATCAACGATATACCGCAGGCGTCGCTGGAGGAAATTCATTTTCCTTATACTTGCGTGGATGATTATCCGCATGTGCAAGGACCTTGTTTATCAAGTAGACAGTAATGTCAAGCCAAAGAACTTTGATACGGGCGACCTAGTGAGACGCTTGCCCCGGGCATCAGATTCATAGGAATCGCTCTCGGCGAATTATCGGGTTTATCTCGTAGGGCATATGTTTATCGATTTGTGGTTAAGATTCAACATGCACAATGTAAGCCAGAATTGCTCCCGCCTGTAAAGGTGATAAGCTTCGAAATCACATAATGTCCCTCTATCTCGATTTTGAGAAGCCCAAATGAAGAACGCATCTTATGCTAGCGCACTCTGAGTATTATGTATGCTCGCGACAGACTAGGCCTGATATTACTCAGAACAGGACTTCAGCAGACATCACCAAACTGCGACACGCATCATCGCTGTCGCCAAGAAGGGTTAGCGAGGTACTTAAAGAGGACAAAAGACTATATGCCGATTTACAAACATGCCAGACCTACGCCTAGTCATCCAGATTCGACTTCACGGTCGCCGTGGATGAAAAGAAGTCAACAAATGTGTTTACATCTTTAAGTTAGCAGAGGTGCGTGATCATGGAAAGGAGAAACATAAATCAATAGCATCCTCTACCATGCAGTCGAGCTCAGAGCATGCTTTTAATTGTGCCACTGCACTCGTCCGAAACCTCATTAAGGAGTCGAATCGTGATTGATTGTGAATGGGCCCATACAACTAGAATAGACAATAATCCCAGCGGTTGTTTGTTAACAAATGTGAGGTCTCAAGGGGCTCCATGCATATGGAGGTCAAGTACCCGACTATAAAGGAAAGTTCAGACTTAAGGATCAAGAAGTGGAGCACATTTCAACGTAGATGATATGATTGCATCCGTTAACTAAAGGCCTTCGCCTTTACTGACGACATGTCATTAACATTGGCCAGAGTACTGCGTGGGATAACACAATTAGTGGGAGTCGTTTAGTTTTTATGTTGCTCTTATGAAGTTTGCATTCGATTTCATTACATTTTTGTAATATTTGAATATGTATCAACTTCTTGCATTCAATGAGATTAAGAACGTAGATTTATCAAGTCGAGTACATATAATCGTGAAAATTCAGGCACTGTAAACCCTGAAAGTACAAGATGCAAGATTCTTGCAGATTAACCTTAACAATATGTCTGCTGGCACATAAAAGGCGCTTAACTGTCAAGGTAAGATATATCCAAAGTTCAAGTGGAACCATGATGGATATTCTCCGTGACACACTAGGCTCGTGACACTTAAGGAGAGAATTCACTCAACAAGATACAACACAAGATCACTCATTACGAGGTATCGTCTTACTTAACACACTACCATATTGAATCCATATCGCAGCTGAGCCTCGCGGACCATGGAAGGCTCCCGCTGAGTACATGCAAGCCACCGCCATGATTCAGTTGCTCGGCACTCTTTACTGATGACGATTATTAAGAATAATCTCTGCACCAATATGAGGAAGATTATCAGCTCGCTTTCAATTAATACCTTCGCGGGAGAATGTAAGAATTTCTTAATGTGGGCTATATTTAGCTGGAAATTAACCCAATTAGTCTGGTCTGTCAAAGGTGAGATATATGGATTCTTAATTACCAATACTGGGCCGGCTAGTGTGGGCCGAGCACGGCCCGCACCCATAACAATGTAGAGGCCCAGGCTCGAAGACTCTATAACAAGGCTCAAGTCCCTCCCCTAACCCTAATGATACACATTTCGACCACATCCGCATCTGTGATAAACTCTCTCTCAGCCGCAAGTAACTCATTAGCGCGTTTTAACGGCGACAAGTAAAGATCTGAAGTTCGTGGCTCATGATCGCCGCTTAATTCCGCCGTGAAAGCATGATGGATTCTAAATCGTGTACGCCAATCACAATTCTCCGTTATCAGGTTTTGTTTTCTAACTATAGATCCGGCATGCCATGCTCAGGGCTCACAACGGTCACTTCCAACAACCCATCCAACAAACTTCGATCGTGTTACAATGTCACGAAGCCTCTCAAACTGTCGTTAGCGAGATTTTTCGACAACCTCCATTCCGATTGAGGAGCACACCAACAAGACCATCTCTTCAAGCTACCCTTTGATGAAAACTTTGTCGAAAAATACCCCTTCACATGTCGATCTATAGTCCAATGCTGAAATTCATGCGTCGGCACGTGCGTCTCCTCCAACAGCCTCGGTTGCCGCCGACATGTTATATGGCATATTTCAGTCTAGATTTTTTGAAATAGAGTAACATATTGGGAAAAGTTTATTTATATTATAAAGTATAGTCAAACAAATTTAAAATTATGCAGACATTATTTTCATTAAGAAAAGAATATATTAATATGAAACTCCTCACACATTCAGAGTTCTGTGACAAGATAAATAGAAAGATATTCAAAATATGTAAGAGAGAGATGGGGTTGCCTTTCTATTTCTTTTCTTAATTACTTCTTAGATGCTTGAAAAATATTACTTCATTAATATAATGAAATTTGTAATGAGATATGAATTGGTACGACAAGTATTAATGAATTAAATGTTTGTAGTATCATATTTGTGCAATATGAGAAGAAAATAAAAGCGAGCTATGAAAGTAAAGAAGGTATCCTCAAATGTGCTGTTGACTAAGATTTTAACAAATTTAAGCAAGAGTCATCCAAAGAAGCGGTTTGAATTTTGATAATTTGACTGCACCATTTTAAAATTTTATAATTCAAATGAGTTACTATACTTCATTTGATTTTTAAAATATGATGCATCGAACAAATTTTTTTCTCTTACTATCAATTTTAATATTAAACTCAGAAATTTTTGCCGAATAATGCTATGGGATTATGAAATTTGAATTAGTTTTGCTGTATTTCATTCATGGTGTTAGAGGTTGATCTTTCCGCTCAACATATGGGGATAAGACTATCTCGTTAGCTGTTAGCATTTGGGGTTGGTTGAAGGAAAAAACTTTCTTTGGGGAAATTATTTTATATAATGAATATGAGTTTAATGTTAATATATATTTGAACCCTTTTTATACCTTAAGTTTTTTTTCAAGAACGTAGTCAAAATTAAGAAATTTTTATAAAGTTTTATAGTTATGCTTTTTTTTTTTGAAAATTATTAAGTATTGGCTTATGAGTATGAATGAAGTTAAAAAAAAGTGTTGGCTCATTTTGTTGACATGAGTTTTATATTAATCACTGAATCATGTCAAAAATTTTATATTATTATTATTATTTGGCTTAAAAGAATGTATTGGAAGGTGTAACAGCTCAAACCCTAGTTAAGGTAAAAATGTAATTTAGGAAATAATAGTCCATAAATTAAATTAATTTATTAAAGGTAGAAATTTTTTTTATTAATAAACTTGATCAGTAGTATGCAGGGAAGGAATCTATCGATTTGCATTAAAATTGGGTTTTCGACCTATTTATAGTGCATGTGAGGCCTCCCATCTTCTTAGACTTTATATAAGTCCATAGATGGGTTTTAGTATATAAACCCAAAAAATCTCGTCTTTTTTCCACATAAGACAATTTCTTTTTGAAAAACTATTCTTTACTAATAGGAGACTACGGTTTTAAACTTTTTCAAAAAGTTAAAACCATAGTTCGTAACTATGATTTAAAGCTTAAAGTTTAAACCATGATGTGTAATTATAATTTTAACTTTAAACTTAAAATTATAATTTTGATGATGTAACAAGAAAAACTAGTCACCAACTATGAAAGAATTTTTTTTCTTCAAAAATTATTTTGGGACATTGTAGACCCCCAAAATTTGATAACACATTATTATTATTATTTACTTTTTGATTTTGTTTTATTATTATTATTATTATTATTATTTTATTATCATTATCATTATTTTTTCTACTCTCCCATTCCCCTACACCCCGTATTTTCTCTTCACTTGTCCCCCCTCACCCTTTTGGCTCTTCCCTTGGTTTCTTTTTCTCCTCGTAAAGATCACAAAGGTTTGCCAAATCCCATTACACATTTTCTTTATTATAAAATTCACACACACACACATATGAGATTTATATGGGATTGAATTTTTCTTTTATGAGGTATTATAAGATTTATGTATGTTGATATGAAAAATTGTTGTTGGTGAAAGCATGTAATTAGGTTAAATTTTGCATTTTTTTAATTTATTGTATTTGGGTTTAATTTTGTTTTATTTATATTTAATTATATTTTTGTGTGTTAATAGTTAACTTGAAAATTTTTGCATAGACTTTATGTTATCAAATATTAAATTATAAGTTTTTTTATATTTAATTTAGACTTTAATATGTCAAATTGGTCTTTAATGACGGAAATATAGATTTTGCATCACTTAAATATATCCCAAGTTAAAGTTGGTAATTGGCACAAAGTTATTTTAGAGACTTACTTTTATTTAGTTTAGAATAACTAGATATTATATTTGCATATTGAATTAGGCTTAAATTATGAGATAGCTCAATGGAGCCTAGATTTTGTATATTTGTGTCTATTATATTTTGGGATATTAAATATTAAATTTGACTTATTAATTAGTATGAAATTTATGTTGGTGAAGGTTATTAAATTGGACTTACATGTTAATTATTACTTTAGGATTACGGGCTTAGATTAGTCACATATTGAATATTTGCTTGGGAACTTATTTATTAATTTGGGGTCCATTAACATGAATGAAATTAATTAGAGAAGTTTATATATTGCTTTTAGGCTTATTATTATTAGACTTGAATATTTGTTTTGGGTTCATTAACCCCTTCTTTTTTCCTATTTTGATATCATTTTCTCTTTTGAGCTTATTTTGTTTTGCATGGGCCTACTCCTGGTGTTTTTGTTGATTGAGTATGAATTGATGATAAACTAAAGATCGGATTTCAATAAAAACTCGAGAATACTGTAAATTACAAATATGACATTTTGAACACATTTGTTTTTCTCTCATTGATATTGAATTTTATTTTTATATATATTCTAGTAAATTCATTCTTATATATATTAATTGGTTGTATACAAAATTAAACATATAGCTTTATAATTTGTGTTAATAAAAAGATAGTTCAATAATTTTGAGCTAATAAAACAAATTCATAATATGTTTTTAAAAAAAAATTATTTTCTCTAATAAAAGAAAGCTAAAAAGATGTTTTTTTTTATAAGGAATCTAAATTTGTTTTAATAAAAATTCAAAATTTTGTCTTTAATCAATGTGCTACAAAGTTTCATTTGTTTTTAAATAAGATTGTATAATTTTTTATAAATAAAATACTATTAAACAAATTTTCAATAAAATATCTTCGAATAATATTTTTTTAAATAAAGTTATAAGTTCAATTTCCTTTATAAATTAGTTAAATAAATCTTTTTCACCTAATTGATTTCTTTTGATAAATATTTTTATAAAATAAATGTAAATAGTTCTTTTTAAAATAAAATTGGATCTCTTTATAAATGAATAATTTTTTTTATGTATTAAGTCATATAATTTTTTTGGTATCCATAATTCATTAATTAATTAATTGACACAGCTTTTCTAATCTTTGCTTAACAGACGCTTTATACTGCTCTGTGGGAAAGGCTACAGTTCACTACCGTACATTTCTAATAGGTAACCAAACCTTTGGATTTAAACTTGATTTTTTACAAATATTTTTTTTTTTAAATAATGAGTCATATAAGAATTTTATTTTTTATTTTATTTTTTAATAAAAAATAAACAAAAATAAATGATAACGCTAATTTTCTTTTTAAATAAAAACATGAGTCTCACCGTTGAATAGGGACACGCGTAAAAAATAAAGGTCCACAGACATGATTTGAGTCCACAGACATTTGAGATTATTGGATAGAGTTTTTTTTTTTTTTAAACTGACCATTTTTTAGTTATGTTACAGTAAAATGTCTCCCATTCCCTCTTGCATGATAGAGTTAGAAAGGGGAAAAAGTGGCCATCATCTCCAAAGAAGATGCTCTCAGGATATATAGGCTGGTTGGAGATGTTATTAGGTGAATTTTCAGTTTATAGTCACTTTGATAAAGAAAAAGAAGAGAGATAAATGAGTGGATCTTATTATTAAGTCTAAATTGAAAGAGTGGGTATATCATTAACTGGCTCCCAATTATTTTTATGAATAAAAATATATGAGATATACTAGAAGTTTAGTATATATCAAAGTAATTCATTTCAAAAAAAAATTATTAGTATTTTTTTCAAAATAATTATCTAATTATTTTCTCACATTTTAAAATCATATTCTTAAAAATTAACCTTAAAAATCGTATTTGTTGTGATTTTAAAATCGCATTTATTAACAAAAATTATATTTATGAACTATAGTTTTAAAGTTAATTTTAAAATTAAAGTTAATGAATACGATTTTAAGGTCAATTTTTCAAAATCGTAATTGATAAATATAGTTTTAAAATTAATTTTTAAAATCGTATTTACTATTTAGTGAATACGGTTTTAAAACATGTAGAATATTAGTTTAATGATTATTTAAAAAAAGGTTATTCATGTAATTTATAAAATAGAATTATTTTAACTCTAATGTAAAATATGTATATATATATATATATATATATATACACACATATATTTTAAAGAATGTCAAATATATTATTAGTACAATATTGAGGCACTAAGACTATGGACCCTACTACTGTCCAGTCTAAATTGTAAAAAAAGTGGTACATTATTAGCTGTCTATTCAATCATTCTAATTTCTATGGATAGCGTTGTTTGTAGATGAGTTGCCTTTTTCAATATCATTGTCAAACAGCAACACTCGGTATTATCATTCAATTTTTTGTTTCCTTTTTTAGCAAAAAAAATTCTAATTTCTATGGATAGCGTTGTTTGTAGATGAGTTGCCTTTTTCAATATCATTGTCAAACAGCAACACTCAGGTATTATCGTTCAATTTTTTTTTTCCTTTTTTAGCAAAAAAAATTCTAATTTCTATGGATAGCGTTGTTTGTAGATGAGTTGCCTTTTTCAATATCATTGTCAAACAGCAACACTCGGTATTATTATTCAATTTGTTTCCTTTAGCAAAAATTCTAATTTCTATGGATAGCGTTGTTTGTAGATGAGTTGCCTTTTTCAATATCATTGTCAAACAGCAACACTCAGTATTATCGTTCAATTTTTTGTTTCCTTTTTTAGCAAAAAAAATTCTAATTTCTATGGATAGCGTTGTTTTGTAGATGAGTTGCCTTTTTCAATATCATTGTCAAACAGCAAAACTCAGTATTATCGTTCAGATTTTTTTTTCTTTTTTTAGCAAAAAAAAATTCTAATTTCTATGGATAGCGTTGTTTGTAGCTGAGTTGCCTTTTCCAATATCATTGTCAATCAACAAAACTCAGTATTATCGTTCAGATTTTTTTTTCTTTTTTTAGCAAAAAAAAATTCTAATTCATTGGCAAACAGCAAAACTCAGTATTATCGTTCAGATTTTTTTTTCCTTTTTTAGCAAAAAAAATTCTAATATCTGTGGATAGCATTGATTGTAGATGAGTTGCCTTTTTCAATATCATTGTCAAATAGCAAAACTCAGTATTATCGTTCAGATTTTTTTTTCTTTTTTTAGCAAAAAAAAGTAGGGATCGCCAACTTGTGTTTCCGGTTTCCCACATTGATTGAACAATAATGGTAAAAGTGATATAAAGAATTATATATATATATATATATATATATATATATATATATATATATATATGATTTAATATAGTTTTATAAAAAAAGATTTGTATTTACAAAGATAGTATGTGGGCATTGTATTAGAGTATCACGTTTAACCCATATACTAAACGTTTAACGTTTCAAAAAGCGCTGACATAAGTTTAGTGCCGTCAAATTATAAGAGACATGATAATTTACTATATTTTTTAATTAAAGCCATAGACAATAAAATAATAATAATAACGTGAATCATGTAATTTCAGATTCTTTATACTCTTTACAATTATCGCGCATGTAGAGGCTTATCATTCTTTTTTTAAATTCAATTGTCGCATGCTCTTCAATAAATGACTTCATCCTATAAATATTTATTTAAAAATTATTATTATTATAATTTACATCAACTTTTTAAAAATTATTGAAACGATAATATTTATTATTTGATAAATTACATCAACTAATGGGTTGGAACACGTATTTGATAAATTAATATTTACTATTTGATATTAAAAATAATTTTATTTATCAATACAAATTAGCACATAAGTTATTTATTAATTCAAATATATTTGTAAATATTTTAAAATTTTCACAACAAGCACAACGAAGGTAACCTTAAATCCTAAATAAACCTGCAAGTTTTATTCTAAAATATTTGTAAGTTTTATTTTTATTTCACAAGTTGTATCCAGTTGTGTATATTATCATTTTAAAATACAAGATTATGGAATGTTCAATGGATTTTGCATGGTGCTCGACATGACCAAGAAGTTTTGACCGAGAACAAGAATATATATAAATCAACACCCACATGCATCCAAATTATAATCAATTCAGTGAACAAGAAACTTTGATTTCATATATAAACCAAACCATATAAATATATAAAAAATTGTATACAAATATTAATATATACAAATATCAACATATATCAATGAGTCCCATAAGATGGAGTCTTTATATTTCTTATAGGACAATGCCTAGAATACATAAATTATGTGGTCTCGTAAGTAATCTCAAACTGAAATGATTTGAAATGAGGGAGCCGATGATGTTACTTAACATATACGCTGAATACGAGGTCACCTAGAAGCCGAAGTGCACCCAACTCTAATACAAGGTTAACCATTCCCATCGATGTGGTGCAATGTGTGTGATGATAAAGGTGGGATGATAATGTGATATCTAACATGGAAGCCGGCTTTGGCTTAATAATCTTTCGTGAGATGGCAAAGATGGCGTGAAGGTGCTGGCGACTGGGCGCGACGCAGAAGTCTCTGTGTGGGTATAAAAGCATTCGTGATGGGGAAGCATCAAGTATCGAGATGGTGCAGCATGTGGTAATGGAAGTAGGCAATGCCTACCGTGTACCACGACCTTCCTCACCATCTCGACCACGACCTCGCCCACCATCTCGAATACGACCTCACCCACCATCTCGACCACGACCTCGCCTATCAACTATCTCTCTCCCTTTACCTCGAATGGGCTGCATACGAACTTGAGTGGATGACAATCGAGTCTAACGGATGCATCTACGTGAAGCAGATGCCTCCTCGATCATGTCCAATGATGTAATGTTCTTCTTCTCGACCGTGTAATACTAATCTAGCAATATGATGTGTTTCAGACACCAATCCGATGGTACTTCAATACGAGCGACTAACTATGTCAGCCATGGAGGAGATCTAAAAGAACCAATCAAATAATTATAAATACATAATATATTGATTCTGTAAAACCTGAGAAAATTCTAATTTTCTCAAAAATGGTAAAATGGTAATTTTTACAAACTGTAAATTCTAAATCGGGTTGATGAAACTGGGACTTCATCGCTGAATTGTCTCACGAAATCTAGCTACCACTGCCGACTTCACAAATTCCAAGACACCGAATTTCACGCTGGGCAACGAGGGTGGCAGGTGACACTGGACACATTTTGAAATGCGCCAAGATGAGACACGTGTCAAGCGGAGAGCTATCAAACATGAAGCGCAAGTGGGGACCCATGAGAGACACATGGCATCTTGCTATTGAAGGAAATCTACAGGATGGATATGGATGAGCTGTAATCCAAGGTGGCCAATGAGAATCGACACTCGCAAGCGAGACACTAATCTTGACTCCATCTTCCTGCCGCCTTGGGAGGGAAAGGAAGAGAGAGAAAGAGTGTAATCGAAAGAGAGCTGGAGCGAGAAGCCTCACTTCTCTCTGCATTTTTCTAAAGGATCCGGTCCCCGTCGAATCCTGGGTGGAGGCAAGAGACAAAGTTTATCCCCATTGCAAGAGCTACGCCTGGGTACCAGTATTGTGGAGTTTCGACAAACTCCGAGAGGTAAGGGTTCTTCTCCTACTTTGGTTATTTTTGGCTTAAGAGCCCTTCAAATGGAATGGATGGAGTGAGGCCGTGAGTGGTCGTTTGATCAGTCCCAAAACCTGCGACGCAATGTTAAAATTTTTGGATCGTATTTCGACGTTTCCCCGACTGATTTGTGGACTGGAAATGGTCCTTATATGTTATTGTTGTATGTTATTGCTTGGTGTTTGAATAACATGCAAATTGTGTGTTGTTGGTGTGATGCTTTGGGTAACTCCAAGATGGACTGTCGAATTGTGTATTAGCCCATGTGAGCTCATTTTGGTGTTATTGCTAAGAATGAATAATATGCTGCTTTTGTGTGAATTTCGTTAATATATGCATGTATGATATATTAACATGAATTATTGTGAAATGACATATTACATTTCATATGCACTGGGATGCCTAGTGTAATAGGTGTCAGTGCATGATATGAAAAACATGTGACGCCCCAAATCCCGGGGTGTCTCGTTGACAACTCGTCAACCTGCGGAATAACTGTCTCATATTATGAGACCTAATACATGAGTAAAAATGGCCACTAGGCCCAGACATCAATACTCATTAATAATCTAACCAACTATATCACAATAGTTCAAGAGTTATTACATTTCTCTTAATACAAACACATATTAAAATTTACAATTTCTAATACATGTTATACCAAAAACATCAAAGGCAATAATCCGACTTTTCTAAAATCGGCCTCTAAAGGAAGACTGCCCTCCTCAGACACTCTCGTAATTTAAATAATGATCCTCGACAGAGTGAGCATGCCGCATTGATAATTTCCTTACATGGGTTACTCCCTACCTAAGTCGCACACGTCATAAGAAACAATCACACTCCAAATACATGATCCTACTTGAATGTCTACATGTCCGATCCCATGTCTCGAGTCCACTTACTCCCTCACACACGCCTAAGCCAAATATGAAATTACGCTTTCAAAACAAAGCCTTTGTTCTCGAAAACACACTACCGAGTTTCAGAAATACATCGACTACCGAGGCGACCAGTCGATATTTCAAATCAGCCACGGTCCGCTCCAAGATGAACTCTGGCTGACAACTCTCCAAGGCAATTCTTTGGAAAATCTTCCTTGAAATTCTTTTCACAATCATTTTCACTTTTCTTTCATTTTTGTGTCATGCACTCACACCTATCGTTCTAGGGTGCCCTGGTGCATATGGAATGCATTATGCCAATTCCAAAATATTCATGCTAATATATTTATATGCATATATTAATGTCAATAACCACATAAACTATGTTATTCAACTACAACAATAACACCAAAATTAGCTCCGCACGGCACTAACCAATCAAGCAATTCATTTCAATCACCCAAACCACATAAAATCACAATAACAAATAACGTGAATGGGGCAGTAACCCCTGGTCTAAGACCGCTCATGGCCACAATAATTAGGATTTTCCACCCTGCTCAAAGATTTTGAGACCGATAACACAACCATCCACCTCTACAAATCCCTATCCATAAAAATGGCTCTTAGCCAAAGAAAAAACCAAGTAGGAAAATATCCCTACCTCTAGGATTTGCTCAACTCCACAAAAATCTGGGTAGCCCACGCATACTCGCCGCGCAGAACAACTTGTTTTCAGACCGCCGAGAACCGACTGGTCCGAACGTCGGAAATCGAGAAGTCACACTCTTCTCTCTAAAAATCAATCCACAACTCATCGCACTTTTAGTTTCAAAATGAAGAATAAAACTATTCTTCTGTTTTATTCACTTAAACATTTCAATTAATTTCATTTCAGGTTATTTCATTTAACTATTTGACACATGGTTTAATCTAAGCTATTCATCTCATCATCTCAATTAATTATGCAACATGTGTCACATGGGTACATGTAGTAGGTGACTTTTGGTCACATCACATGTCTTTCACGAAATGCTTTATGGCACCCGACACCTAAGTACTGAAAAACGTGAAATTCCTATTGTCTCATAATTTGACGAAATTCGCCGTGGTAACTAGATTTCACGAGATGATTCCAACGGTGAAATCCGTTTCATTTATCTCGAGATCTAGAAAAATTTTAAGTGACCGAAATTACCATTTTACTTCATTTTTAAAATTAGAATTTTCTGATTTACAAAACATGGTTGTCAAATGAATTTGATGGAGATTTTTCAAGAATTGCTCGAGAGTTGTCCACCAGCTTCATCTCTGGTGAGGACCCATGATCGTTTTTAGCTATCTCAAAGAATTCACTCCTGAGTGGTCATTCAATGTAATTTTTACCTGACTCCGAGATTATGTTTTCAAGAACAAAATCTTTGTTTGTGTCAGTGTTTTCTCACACTCAAGCCAGTATGTGTGAGGGAGTCAGTGAGGGCTCGAGATGTGGGAATGGGTGAGTCACATTCTCATCCACGACATATGTATTATTCGAGTAGGAACTCAGACAAGCTTTACTTAAACGCGTTGCGGTGCATTGCATGAGCACTTAGGCTGTGAGCAGCCCTCGTAGAGATTATCACCGCGGCATTGCTCACCTGGCCGTGGTCCCCCTTTCGTGCAATGTGGAGTAAGCTTAGGAGACGACGCTTCACAGAGGCCGCTTTTGAGAAGAAAGCCGACATGTGGCTTTGACATATATTTTGTAAAACATGTATTATAATTCTTAATTTTGATATGTGTTTTCAATAAGAGTGAAATTAACTCTTGAAACTATTGTAATATAGTTGGTTATATTTTGGTGAGTATGGATGTATGGGCTCGGTTGGGTCATTTTACTCATGTATGGGTCTAATGATGAGACACGTGTTCCAGTTAACGGTGGTCAACGACCTCGCTTCTGGCACACAGACCAAATTTGAAAACACTTTTGTGACTCTAACTTACTAAAACCTTAGTAGTATCGGCTGTAGTATGGTACCTCATATCATCCCTATGGAGTGGTGGTGTCATAAAATGTCGTGCAATACAACGATACCACTGCATATATGGATCATAGAAGTCCATAATACCCACCATAAGGGGTGCAATGATGATTCTGCTCGCTCGCGTATCCCATAAGGCAATGTATAGAGCATGATACGTCACCCAATCTCTCTGAAGTCGTCCACGTGCATCCACTCTATGTAGTTGTTTCTCATAAGAGCAAGATGGAGGTGTCTCCTAATAGCCCAAACCGGGCGAAGACTCCGCCTCCGACGATGCCACTCAATAGTCCCAAAACATATAAGCGATGACATCGTCCTCCAAATCTCCTGATCAGATAAGCAGATATCTAGTAGCTGGTCAACCAACTTTCTGACATATGGCTACCATAAGACATACACATTTACACTTGACGTCAATAACGTTGATGTGAATATGAATGAAATTACTATAGAACCATATACTTTTACATATATCATTACCTAATCAAGAGTCTGTGCATCTAGCTAATCTCAGTATAGGAGAAGTACACCGGATGGGTTATGCTTCCGTGTTAAACGTACTCTCCACCTACACCCTAATAGAAGAGCTAGCTTTGGCTCAACTGCAAGCTCAGCCTATAATACATCGTTGACAGCCTCAACTATGTCTCCATCAACGACATCGGCGTCATCATCATGTAAGGTATAAGCAACTGGAGGTGTTGGATATGTTGCTGGTCGCCGAAAATCGGGTCGCCCCACGTGAAGTCTCTCCCAAGACCATAGCTAAATACAAAATAAACCAAAAGTAAGCAAACTAATGAGTTTATGAATGTGTATGTAATAAAATAAAGTCATGGATACCTATAAAAGTGTAATACAACCGCTAATACCGCGTCTACGATCCAAGCTGGCTCGGCATAACTCTTGATATAATCGTGCTAAGATCGCACCATCCTAACTATGTTTAGCTTCACGTGCTAAATCTTGTAGCAAAGCAGAAAGCATGATGACATGCTCTCTCTCCAAACAAGAAAGATCCCATCAACGCTTAGATGAAATCACGCGCACTACGCTCTAAAGTGACCTCATCCGCACAAAAAGGTGGATAATCGTCACATAATCCACCGCGGAGATAGGGCCGGATCTCTAAGAGCATCGGCGGGTGACACCGAGCAGCCTCATAACTCGCCTACAACGAACACACATGTCCCGGCCGCTGCGGTCCGCGGATACGGCGCTTGGCGGATGATAGCGCAACATCCCGTAACGCGATCGCTATCTCTCTGACGGTACATGAACGCGTGTGTTTCGGCCGCCATCTCGACGCAGACAAAGTTGGGATGAGTGGACAATCGATCATGATGTGACCCATGCGTTATATACCATAGAATCCCGCACGAATCAATTATGGAGAAATACGTAGATCCATCCTCCACATACCGACGGCGCATTCATTTGTCAAGGAAAGGAGAGTACCTCCTCGAGCTACAGCAATCTAAGAAATCAATTTTATAATTGATTATATATAAATTACACCAACAATATGTAATAGTGATTGATATTTAATAAAATACATACCTGCTTCGTATCTACTAAGTGCGACTTATGTTTGTCCGGCAATACCAAGACAGATGGATCTGAAGGATCTACATCATGAAGTCCTCAATGCCATATTCAGAATAGTGACACAAAGATGATAATTATTAACAAAACATTTGAGATACTAGTACTATAGTCATGAATGCAATTAATAAAAAACCACGCATAAGAATGATGTCTCGCTGATTTAAATAAGGTACACAAGTCTTTATAATCCAAGAAATAAACATTCGTACATGTTTTATACAAAAACAACTACAAACATACAAGGTAAATTAACACAAAAAAAAAAAAATTGAAGTTACTTTACATCTTACAAACTTAGACACCCCAAACCGGTGTCCGTTGATAACCCGTCAACTCCACGTGACATTGTGGATGCTCTGGGTTACCCGACATCGCAGGAAAATCGTAGTCTCCTTTGTACGGAGCTCTACCAAGATACAAACGTATCCCAAACATCAACAACATCACACAGTACTCATATACAATTATAATGAGAAATGGCACTGCCCTTCATTAATATCTCCAACCATATAGTCCCAACCAAAATATACTACATATTCTCAAGAGTTAAGACATCACTTATACAACATATATTAAAATTCTAGAATTCTAATACATGTCCACATAACAAAAACCAAAGCCACAACCCGGCTTTCTTCTAAACGGTCTCGATGAAATTGCCTCCTCAAACGCTCCTCAGACCAAAAAATAATATTCCCCTCCATTGCAGGAGCTACTGTCAGTGAGTGGAACTTACTCCTAAATGTGTTACTCCTCACCTGTATACGCACCCATCCTAGCTAAACACACATTCAAGCAAATTCAGATCCCATTCAATGTCTATACGCCCTGCTCCCATGTCTCGAATCCACCGACTTCACACTCCCGCTCTAAGCCATGCATGAGAAAAACATCGTTTCAAAACAAAACTTGTTGTTTTTGAAAATACACTACCGAAGTGTCAATAAAATATGGGACTACCCTCCGAGGCGAATGTGTTGGAGAACTTCCCGAAATAGTCATGACCCTCATCCTAAATGAATTCACAACTGCCTCCAACCCATTGATCCCAATTAACATCCCAGAACTTCCAAATCACGTCATTTCTTTCTTTCTCAATTTTATGTCATGCACACACACCTAATTTCTGTTACTCCTAAGTGCATATGAAATGCATTATGTCATTTCAATACAAATTATACAACACATGCTAATATATAAAACACGATATACACTAACATGATTAATTCACACAAACATGTTATACAAATTCACAAATCATTACACCAAGAATTAGCTCACATGTGCTAATTAACAAACACGAGCAATTCTATTTGAATTACTCAACCGAACACATTTTCACACAAATTAATTCCTCGCAGTCACTGTCTAGGCGGAACAAGAAACCTCTACACATTCATGACCACTACCCAACATCGCCTGTACAGCCATTTCTCGCCTTATACACAATACAATCATGAATTAATTGATTAAACCATACACTGGGGTGAAATTTCAAATAAATTCCTCGTGGATCGTCACGACTTTACAATTAAATTCCACAATTTTCCACACTTCGGTTCCAAGATTTGGGACCGATCAAACGGCCGTTCAAGGCCTCAAACCAACCGAAACATTAGCAAAACACTTAAATCGAAAATAAAACCAAGAGATAAATCCCCACCACGGAGTTTTCTCTAACTCCTTAAAAACCGTAGCTCACGCGTAGGCCTCGCCACGCAGAGCCGCTTGTTTACTCCGAAGAACCGACTGGGCCTGATTAGTCGGGGATCTTATAGTTCTCTCTCTCTCTAAAACCAAAAATTCAAGCCCACTGCATCTCCTCTGGTTCTCCCTTACGTTTTGGTCTCAATTTGAAGGTAGGAGATGACAACTATTCTTTATTTCGTCTTATTATCATTTAAAATTTACAAAATGACATCTATGTCCCTTCCTCTTAATTTTGGCCACTCGCAAGACTATCCCAGCCGGCCCATTTCCATCATTTCTACTCATGTACATTTATCACATGAGTACATGTTATAGGTGACTTGCTCACCTCGCATTCGCTACGACCCGACGTCGAAAACATGCAAATTTCCGACCGTCTCTGATTCGGAATAATTCATGTGTTAGCTAGATTTGAGATCTATCCAACCAGTGAAGTCCGTTTCATCCGAGATCTAGAAAAATTCTGGATTTTGATTGAAATGACGATTTTGCCCTTTTTTAAAATTAATTCTCTGGCCTACGTAACTCGATTTACATTCTTACAAGACTCCGCCGGACAGGATTCTCGGAACAGGCTGTTTTCACAACTCCACATGTGATAATAGTTTTCCTCCTAACATCCATCATTATGCAAACTAGTTGATTTAAGACGCCATCGCCGGCGCTTCATTAACCTCGAGGTAATCGTGGAGACCGAAAATCCGTATTTCCTAAGCGAGTGCCAGAATTTCCGGTCAAACCAAATTTTTCTAGATCTCAAAATGACCTAAACCATCACCGTTTAATCGCCTCCCGCGAAATCTAGCCTACCACTGCTGATTCTCGTCGACCCGAGACAATTCGACTTCAATGCTGAGGCACTAGAGGAATACGGACACTTCGGCACTTTTACGAGCGCCCAAGACACACGTGTCCTGCTTTTCATGGGAGAGTCAAACATTGAGCCTCAGGTGGGGCTCACATGTGACACACAGATCATGCCATTGGGGAGTGGAAATTCAAAGTTGGTCTGATAAGAGAGGTGTGCAATCCTCTCACCAACAGGAATTTGACATAAAGGGTATCAGAAGACTTTTCTCTTTGTCCCACCGACCAAATGGATTGGGAAAGGAAGAGAGAAAGAAAAGAGAACAAAACCCAAGAGAGGGAGAGCTGAGTTTGTAGAGAGAGAAGCCTCACCTTCTGACTTCACGACTGACCCTACAGCCCGACGAGGCAAGAAGAAATAAGCCCTTGATCTACAAGACTACGCTATGGGGTACCTCGCTTTTGAGGGGTTTCGAATAAACTGAAAAGTGCTTCTTCTACTGCGATTTTTGCCATTGCCATGTAATTGATAGTGATTTGTCGAGCCTATGGCCGTGGTTCTGCTCCAAAAGACTGACCGAGTAAAGAAACCCAGAGTGTTTAATGCCCACCGACCGTTATGATTTGTGTGTGTGTGTGATGTCAGGTTATTGCCATGAGTGAATAACATACCGATTGGTAGGATTTTCAATGCTCCAAGACGAACCGCTGATTGTGCCTTAGCCCATGAGAGCTAATATTATGTTATTGAAAATTGAATAACATGATTTATAAGTGAATTAATTTGTTAATAGGTGCATGAGTGATATATTAGCACGCTGTCGAATGTTCGCGCGGCCATTGCATCACTTAGGCTGAGTAACCCAAGTAGGAAATTCCACCACTGGGCATCGTCACCTGCCGAGAATATGTTTTTCGTACCAAGACGCACTCTGGGATGGACGATCCAGGCCTTAGAGGCGTAAGAAATGGCCAAGTCGGGCCTTATTTGAAATTTCTAAAATTCTGGGCTAAAGACCCATTTTTGTATAATTTGTAATGAAATACAATTGTAAACAAATTGTAATTAAATCATGTTTTGTATAAAATATACATTTTATAAATATGATGTGTTGGCCTAAGTGACCATTTTTGCACATGTATGGGTCTCATGACATGAGACATGTAGATTTCCCCCGCGGCCGACGGTATCAACCCGACACCCCGCTTGGGGCGTCACAAGTACAATCGTAAGACCATTATAAAGAAGTCACTCATCTTAATTGAATATGAGATGAAACAAGCTTATCCGAGTACTCATAGCATGTAATTGTAATGTAGTAAAGCGATCAATAATCGAAAAATCAACACATCGATGTCGACATGTCGCTTAAGATATATACATAAAATCCATCGCGGCCTTACCACATGTGCATTTTCCCGGTCATATAAGTTGAGACGATGTTCGACCACTTTGACTTGACATGAAATTGCCCATGGATGTGATCAGAAGAACAATTTTCATTGATCCGTACTCTTTAACCACACCTGGTCTTAATTGAGCATTGAACATGGGTGAGGTAATCGCTTCATCGATGTCAACTGTTAACACCTTTGCTCCTTCGCAATAAAGTAACTATTAAGGTGGAAAAATATCAACTGAACTAATGCAGTGATTGGTAAGTTACGAGCTTTTTTTAGAACATTGTTAAATACCTCGGACATGTTGGAAGTCATTATCCCATATATTCGACCTCCATCATGTGAAAGTGCCCATATCTTTGGATATGACTCAAGATTATTGGATATAACGTTTTTTTTTTAAGAGTTAAACACTTTTTAATTATAGTAAAATGTCTCGATTCAGAATTTGAATCCATCCCCTTCTTACTGGATAGAGTTAGAAAGGGCAAAAAGTGGGCCATCATCTCCAAAGAAGTCTTAGGATATATAGGTTGCAGGTTGGAGATGCTCTTGGGTGGCTTTTCAGTTTTCAGTCACTTTGATAAAGAAAAAGAAGAGGGAGACAAATGAGTGGACCCTACTATCAAGTCTAAATTGAAAAAATTGGTACATCATTAGCTGGCTTCCAATCATCCCTACGAACAAAAATATGTGAGACATGTTAGGAGTTTAGTGTGTGTCAAAGTAATTCATTTCAAAAAAATTATTAGTATTTTTTTCAAAATAATTATCAAATTATTTTCCCACATTTAAAAATCATATTCTTAAAAAATTAACCTTAAAAATCGTATTTGTTAACTTTGCTTTTAAAATTAACTTTAAAATCCTATTTACTAATATATGAGTAACATTTTTTTAAAATCAGTTTTTAGTCACTCTGATAAAAAAAAGAAGAAGGAGACAAATGAGTGAACCCTACTGTCAAGTCTAAATTGAAAAAATGGGTACATCATTAGTCGCCTGAATAGACTACATGAACAAAAAAATATGTGAGACATGTTAGGAGTTTAGTGTGTGTCAAATAATCTTGGTTTAAAAAAAAATTTATTATATTTTTCCTTCAAAATACTATCAAATTATTTTCCCACATTTAAATCATATCCTTAAACAATTAACCTTAAAATCAGAGTTTGCTAAACTATGATTTTAAAAATTAACTTTCTTAAAATCCTATTTACTAATGCATTTACTATCAAATGAGTAACATTTTTTAAATCGCTACCACTCTAATAAAGAAAAAGAAGAGGGAGACAAATGGACCCTATCATTAAGTCTAAATCAAAATTTTGAGACATCATTAGTTGGCTTCCATCCCTACGAACAAAAATATTGCAGACATGTTGTGAGTTTAGTGTGTATCAAAGTACCATTAAAAAAATAAAATTATTATTATTTTTTCAAAATAATTATCAAACTATTTTCCCACATTTTAAAAACCGTATTCTTAAAAATTAACCTTAAAAGTCAGATTTGCTAACTATGATTTTAAAATTAACTTTAAAATCCTATTTACTAATGCATTTACTAATAAATGAGTAACATTTTTGTAAAATCGGTTTTCAGTTACTCTGATAAAGAAAAGGAAGAGGGAGACAAATGAGTGGACCCTACTGTCAATTCTAAATTGAAAAAATGGGTATATCATTAGTTGGCTTCCAATCATCCATACTTACAAAAATATGTGAGACATGTTAGGACTTTAGTGTGTGTTAATGTAATTCATTTCAAAAATAAAAAAATTACAGATTTTTTCAAAATAATTATCAAATTATTTTGCCACATTTTAAAACCATTTAAAATCAGATTTAAAGAATTGTGATTTAAAATTAACTTTAAAATCCTATTTAATAATGTATTTAATAATAAATGAGTAACATTTTTTAAAATCGCTAAATAATTGATAAAGGAAAAAGAAGAGGGAGACAAATGAGTGGACTCTACTGTCAAGTCTAAATTGAAAGAAAGGGTACATCATTTGCTGGCTTCCAATTATCCATATGAACAAAAATATGTGAGACATGTTAGGAGTTTAGTGTGTGTCAAAGTAATTCATTTCAAAAAAAAAAATTATTAGTATTTTTTTTCAAAATAATTATCAAATTATTTTCCACATTTTAAAACCATATTCTTAAAAATTAACCTTAAAAATCGATTTACAATCAAGGATTTTAAAATTAACTTTAAAATCCTATTTACTAATGCATTTAATAATAAATGAGTAACATTTTTTTAAAATCAGTTTTTAGTCACTGATATAAAGGAAAAGAAGAGGGAGACAAATGAGTGGACCCTACTATCAAGTCTAAATTGAAAAAATGGGTACATCATTAGTTGGCTTCCAATCATTCCTATGAATAAAAATATGTGAGACATGTTAGGAGTTTAGTGTGTGTCAAAGTAATTAATTTCAAAAAAAAAAAAATTATTAGTATTTTTGTGACTCTCCAACCCGGAGGTCCAATTGACAACCTGTCAACCTGCGGAATATTCGTGGGTATCGGATGATCAAATGTCCACACTGGTCAATCACATTCATAAGGACTCATTTCTTCATATTGTTCTTGAAAATATACAACTTCCCATAATATTATATAAGAATTTGATATACAACTCTTTTACAAACAAAAATGCATCAAAACAAAGATTGTCCCAATATATTTTAAAAACATAGTGTTCAAGGCCACAACCCGACCTCATACTCACTACCTCAGCAAGAGCGCCGCTCTCTTGTGTAAATCGAAAGGGGGAGCCATGACTCGGGTGAGCAGTCTACCAGATATATCTCCTAAGGCGGCTATTCCCACCTAAGTACACACGCACGCGCTACACAATCACACACCCGAATGCTCATGTCATGAATAATATGCCACCAATCATGACCAAATCCCAGTCCTCACCGATTCCCTCACACATGCATATGCTAAGTGGGAAATCACACGGGCGTCTGGCCCATGACCCTTTTCCAAACAAAATCTTTTTGTTTTATTTTTTTATCGATGCTTCTCCGAGATATAGTGCGACAATCTCCAATCAAGATTGGTCACCGAGAAGTACTCATGGACAATCTCCGATACGCACTTTGGTCGCTTCCTCAAGAAGTACCGTGGATAGTCTCCGAAAAATCATTTGCATTCTTGATGTACCATCAAACTGGCCAAACACGTGGTTGATTATTTCCATGCACCTCACACCCATGTCAAGATGCCCGTGCATAAACGCAATGCAAATGTCATTGCATGTCATTTACTCACATACGCTACGTGTCACATGCAACATATAAATCACACATTACATGTCAAGTTTCATGGATAAATGGTGCTTTAATGATATAATTATTTTCATTTTTATCCCACACAGATCATACATAATTCCGTCAACACATTAACATATTATTCAATTTACAATAATAACACACCTTAGCCATTCCCGGCAATAAATTCAGCCATACTTGGCCATGGAAAAATCTAGACTTAGTTCAGAAATTCCACCTTTTATAAATATCACACAAAAATTCAACAAGAAATTCTTCGTCAAAGCATACACAAACGCCTCCGAAAGAGCAAAGATGCAACCTTGCTCCAAAACAGTTTCAAAAACCGTAACGAACTGCCTCAACCGGCCCGTGATCCGCACTACACTGTTCAGCCCATTTTTCAGCTGAGAACTTCATCTTATTAAATTCTAGACTCAACGAGCTTTTCGTAGAGTCCAAGAACGCCAAGAATGGAGTTCGATCTTGTTATGACCGTCCGGTTAGCGCGCTGATTTGCAGCAGGGTGGTGCGGGAAATTGTGCATACCCTCGTTTCCATTTTGCCCAGATTACTAGTTCGGACGCTGTGTTTCTACTTTGATGGTCTCAGGAATCATATACTCGGTCCATGATCGTCCCACAACCAAAAACAGACTATATAATGAAATAATTCTCCCCGAAGTGGGGCGAAATCGTTAGGCTCCTACACGGCCCTTAGGCGTAAAATGAATCGGAGTAGGAGGAAACCTACCTCTCAGACGCACTCCCAGTTCTTCATCAGTCCCGATTCTCCCACCGCGAGACACTCCTTCATTTTCCTCTCTTTTTCCCCCCTCTCTTTCCTTTTTCTTTTTTTTCTCTTTTCCTCCACCTGGCCTATTTTTATGTGACTGATTCATCTACATGGCATGCATGCATGCATGCCATGTGTCTCCCACAAGGCATGCATGCATCATTCTATGTGTCACCCACCCATTTGGGTTCCTTTTTGCCCCGAAATTCGTGAAAATTTCACCATCCCTAATTCTAACGAAATTCGCCTTAACTTTGTTTCATGAGACCTAATCCAACAATGAGGTCCGTTCATTATCCGAGATTTCCAGAGAAGTTCCGTGTTTGCAACTTGTAATCAGAGCGACAAATTTACCAAGCCGTGAAAAATTCAAATTTATCCAGGTTGTCACATTCTCCCTCACTAAAAAGAATTTCATCCTCGAAATTTACACACATATACATTCAAGTCTTATGGATACGCAACAGTCATTTTATCCTTAAATGACTAACCACGTACCTCCATCCCCAAATAGGAAGGGATAATTGGCACACATCGTGTCCTCGCATTCCCATATTGCCTCCTCCACTCCACGGTGTTGCCATAATACTTTTGTAACACCCCGAAATATACCCTAGTCGTTTTCAACGTGTTTAGGGTATTTTGTAGGTATAATTTGAATTTTTCGTAATTTAAATTCAAAACGTGAAAATTTCAAAACCCGGAATTTGTACAAGATACAAGGGAAAATTTGTAACTTTCCTATTAAGGACCCATATGACATAAGATGAAAGATTGTATGCCAAAGTAGGATTTTGATAAGTTAAATAGAGAATCATAGAGAGATGAAGGACCTAAATGCAAAAATTGGGAAAGAATAAAAAAAATGAGTTAAGCCAAACATGACCTTAACTCCAAAATGAGGATAAGACCAAATTGGTCTCTCATTTTGGGAAGAGAAGGGCTCCTACATGAAGAAGAGAAGAAGAGAGAAAGGAAGAGAAGAAGAAGAAGAAAAATAGGAAAGGTATGGAATGATATGATTAAGTATGGAAACTAGACATTTGTATGGAGATGTATGGATTTCTAAGTACTTGTATGGACGCTGTGTGGGGTCGTCCGATATTAGTTGGTTCCATTTTCTGTGTGGTTTTGTTAGGAATTCATCCTAACCCTGGGGATTTGTTAAAATTCGCTGGTAAAACCCTAGTTTGTATATGATGAGTATGGATTGTATGGATTCTTGGTTTATGGTTTTTGGAGACATGTTTGAGTGTTAAGAAATTAACCTAACTTACAAGTATTTGAGTTAGGATTTGCAAAAACCCTAATTAATCTCTATGATTGGCTTTGGTTGAGTTAGAACATACTTGGGAGATGTTTTTATGTATAATATGAGTTTTCTTTTGTTTTCGTTGATTTCTCGAAAATCGACTAAATGAGCACAATTTCAAGTTCGGTCCTACGCAAAGGTGTGCCCATGCCAAGGCGTGCCATGCTGTCGCCGTATAGCCGAGGAGGCTTTGGTCGCCGTATGCCGCAGCTGCGAGCGACGCCATACATCAAGAACGAAGGGCTACGTCAAGAAGGTAGCAGTGCTAGCCACACCATACAGAAGACCGCTCACAACATGGAAA
>JAEQBH010006860.1:0-149014 GCA_016808115.1 Tetrastigma voinierianum
TGGAGGAGGCAACTTAAGAACGCGAGGACACAATGTGAGCCACATATCCTTTCCTATTTAAGGACGAAGATGCGTTGTCTAATATTTGGCACTAGAATAATTATTGCATATGCATGTGTTTGTGTGTACTAGTATGTATGAATTTCAAGGGATGAAATTACATGGGAAAGAATGTAACCCCAGGAAAATTCACTTTTCTCAAAAATGAAACAGTACTTCGGGTTGGAAACCGAAAAATTTTCTAAATCTAAGATGATCAAACGACTTCACCGTTGAATTCATCTTTCGAAATCTAATTACCCGCCGACCCTCGTCTGATTCCAAGACAATCGTAATTTAATGCTGAGACAATCAGACCGAGGCCGGGTGACACATGGCATGATCCTGTGGATGCCACATGGCACCTTAGGGGAGTGACACATGGTATGATAGCCATGTGGTGCACTTGTATGAATGGCTCACATTGAGCCAAGTGTCAACTGGAGGAAATAATGGGAAAGATAAAACAAGAAAATAAGGAAAAAAGGTGAAGATGACATGTGGCAAAGGAAGAAAGGAGGGGGAAGCTTCCCCACTTTTGATGCATGCGAGAATGAGAATCAAAAGGGAAAGAAAAAAAAAAGAAAAAGATAAATGAGAGAAGGAAAACGGATAGAGAAGAGGAAGAAAGGAGGAGAAAGAGAGGAGATTCAGAAACCCATCGATCGACCGACGGTCCGAGAGCAAGCCGATCCATGCAACGAGTTATGTGTGGGAGGTATCTAAAATCTAGGAGGTTCATCAAATTCCAAAGGCAGGGAATCTTCTTTACTAAAGTTATTTCTAAATTCTAAAAAGCCTTAATGGCATGGGAGTTCTATCAGAACTAGCCGTGGATTCATCCCAAGATTTTGGACTGAATATTGAAATTTTTGGAATCGGTTCCAGTAGTCCCGAACTGTAGATCTGCTTCATCTCGTGACTAATGTCTTCGTTTTGGCTGCGGTGTTTTGGTATCACAGTGATTCGGGGACGAATGGAACCAAAAATGGTTCATAGCCATGAATGAACCGAGAGGTGCCCTGTTTTTATGGGTTCAAGATTGGGGCCAATTAGTGTGTTGTTTCTTCATTGAATAATCATACTGTGTGTGTGCAAATCATGTTAATATATGCTTGTTTGATGTATTGACATGAGATATATGGTGATGAAAATTATTGGCCATGATTTGGAAATGTTGCATGTAGCTCTCATTATGCATGTAACATGATATGGCATGAAATGGCACATCTGCATTTCATACACGTATCACTAAGCTCCGTGTTCAGGCATGGTAATGGTTATTCACCATCCTTGGTGAATGTGTAGTGAGATCGAAAATGGGACAACATCCAAATTTGAGACTCACGGTTGCATAACAAGAAAAAAAAATAATAAACTGTAGGTTACGGCAAGATGATAGATCCTATCCCCCCTAAGGTGAAAGACCCACCGCGATTAGACATGATTACCAAGGGTGAAAGACCGTAAAAATGTTGGAAATGCGCTCGGCGATCCTGCAGTGTAAACCCGAAAAATACGTGGCTCATAAATGCATAGCACACGGGATTTAGTAAATTCAAATGAATATTGGAGGGTTATTCAATGGGTTAAGTCATTAGGTGAAACACCAATGACTGATTTTCACACTTAGTGTTGCATGTGTGAGGGAGTCGGTCAAAACTTGGGTTTTGGGCATAAGGAGTCTCATCTCATTCATGACATGAAATATTCCATATAGGACTGCATTTTCTGTATGGAATGTGGTATGATATAATACGCAGGTCATCGCACGACATTTAGCGGGAGTAGCCCTATAGAGAAGTTTTCATCGAGCATTGCTCACCTTGTCGTGGGGAAATATTTAAACAAAAAATCTTGACCCCCGGAAATAGGGGCGTCACAGTTTTGACATGACATTGATGTAAGAGTTTGAGATATTAAGAGTTCTGTAAGGTATTTTTTCCGTATTGTGGACATCGTAGGGTTTTGTGATTTTGTGATTTTTCCTAATCATCTTAATATTTTGATACTCTAATCTTGTACTATGTTTTCAAGAATAATGGAAATATTCTCTCATTCGTGAATATAAGCACAATTGGCCGAACCATATTAAAACTCTTGTGCACCTTTATGTGATTTTGAATTCGAATCGAGTCGATTTCGAGTGTAATTATTTATTAATTTTTTAATTGATTTGAGCTTTGTCAAGTTGAGTTCGAGTAGCTCGACTATTTTTGAGTCGAATTATAAACAACTAAAAAAAAGCTTGATCAAGCTCGAGTCGAATTTAAGCTTTGGGTTTTTAAA
The DNA here is from genome assembly GCA_016808115.1 of Tetrastigma voinierianum. Taxonomy (NCBI): domain Eukaryota; kingdom Viridiplantae; phylum Streptophyta; class Magnoliopsida; order Vitales; family Vitaceae; genus Tetrastigma; species Tetrastigma voinierianum. Next base: position 2,329 of record JAEQBH010006860.1, read on the forward strand.
TCAAGTCAACTTCGAGCTTGGTTTTGTATCGAATCGTGGACTCGATTACACCCATTCCGCACTTATATTTCAGGCTCAGAGCCACCTGGTAGATGGGCGATGTGTGAATGTCCACACATCCATTTAGTGCAATATGCACAAAGCAATTCCATTCATGTTTGAGATACATTTTGGTGGGGGCTAATTATCACGAGCCACGTCCGCACCTGCAGTAATAGAAAATGTAGAATTAAATTGAAAAGGAATCATACATTGGTAATTGATTCACATTTGCTCAATAAATTAAACCATGAATCACGTGGAAGTACGTTAATATCAATATCCGAGATTCTAGCTAGCAGTGGACACCAATATTGACCAACCAATATTCATATTTATATATTTATATTTATATTTGCATTATCCGACTACTGTGTGGTTTAACGTTACCATCATACTTTTATGTATATTTGTAATGTGTATATATATGTGTGTGTGTGTGTGTTTATAAATAAATAAAGTGTCATATAGAGGCAGATAAATTGGCTGAAAACTGAGGAAATTGCCAAATTTAATCATGTCTTATGAATAGTGATGTCTGGCCGCACTCATTCAATGTAAGACTTGCCTTTCCTCGCATTAAACTTCCTAAGGTCATAACTTTCAACTACCCAGATTAGCGTCTAGACCTACTGGTGTTTAAGGTTAATATCATGTTGTTGATTGGAGCTTTGGAGGGTCATTCTACAACCAACGATTGAAATACAAAGAATCGCTATTGCATGTAGAATTTGCTGATTTTTTTTTACTTTTTCGCTTCATATTGCGTCAATACCTTGGATTTGATCCTAATTACAAATAGGAATGAAAACATTGTTAAAACACTTATTAATATACTAAAAACATGCATAAAACTACCTAGAACATGGGGATAAATGAGTACAAAGTGTACTTACCAACTTTATCCTATATGCATCATGATTCACCTTACCTATCTTTCATCGAGACATATCAAGTAACGACATTCTTTTGGATTCTAAGCTCGAAGATTTTGTATCTAATTTCGATACAACAAGACTATTAGATCTCGATTCATCCAATTAAACCCTTCTTGCAGGCACTTGCAATTATATTCCACCAGGTAATTAAACTAGACTATAACCTTCATTAGTATTTCCCTGTTTATTTTTACAAATAATTTATAGAACATTAATGTTTTCAATTGTTATAAAGCCTTCTCTCTCTATATATGGTTTTTGAAAATGTTTGTGATAATATTTCTTTTGATTCTAGCAAAGATCTTCATTTTTTTTGTACGTATTGTAGAGCTTGTGTATACTATGGTTGTGACTGAGAAATGTAATGTTTATAGCTTTGGGATGGTGGCGCTGGAGACAATGATGGGAATACATCCAAGAAATCTTGTCAACTTATTATCATCTTCATCAACTCAAAACATAACATTAAAGGAAATATTAGTAGAGGTGGCAATTCGCCAGGACACGGTCGACATCGAGCCTAGCCAATCGGTCGAGGCTAAACATTAGGTTTTTCCGTCTAAATTGCTTCATATAATTTGGCTGATGATCAGTTGAGTCGTACATACCGAAATGGCCAAAATCAACTGGTTTTTCTGACAATAATTTAACTGACTATCCCGACCTTGACTCAGGAGTAGGCTACCCACGGGCCAAGTCAAAATTGCCAATTCTCTATATATTAGATTCACGTCTTTCATCTCCTAGTTGTCACAAGTTTATGATGTAGCTTTTAAAATATCATTGGCTCTAAATGTCTCCATTATATCCACAACTTGTCCGTCTATGCAACAAGTATCTGAGACTCATGGCTAGCAAGTCATTTCCACAACTCCATTGGTGCAATGTCACTTGGGAATGGAAAAATTGAAAAAATTAAAATGACAAGAGAGCTGAAAATGTAACTGAAAGAAGATTTTCCTTTCCTTTTTTTTTTTCTTGAGAAATTTATGACGTACTGATCCTTATTCTCAGACAGTAACTCATAGATAATTTTTCTATTTGTATTTTTTATGATGATAATTTTATGTGATGAAAAAGTTATATAAGATTGAATTCAACATCTTATGTCATAGTTTCATATCTAAAAGGAGCTTAATAGTTTATAAACATTTATAGTACTAAACATTCATCATAGGACACAAATCCTACTAAATTCTTCTCCTTTAACAATTAATCTAATTGCAATATTCATGAAAAGAAAAGTTGTAAATTGTAATATAATTATTTATATAAGAAGATAAATAAATTTACTTACTTACTCTTTATTATTTTTTTCTCATAGAAATGAAATTATTTACTCTCTTATTTAGTTTTTTATTGCTTACTCTATAGATAATTCACAAACCATTAATCTTTCCAATTATTGCACCTTCTATTAAGAAGAACTAACCAAAGGTAAAAGATATGAGACATTCTATTTGAAGAGAAGATATTACAATAAGTGAAAATATAACATTGAAAATTTTTTTTAATACAAATAAAATTTTATTACACAAAACCAAGGTCAAGTTAAAATTATAAACAATAAGGATAAAATATAAATGGTAAATGATAAAATATTTAATAAAAATTTTAATTTTATTTATATGTGATAAGTTTCATAAAATGAATAAACATTTTATTTAGCATTTATATAAAAAAAAAAAAATCTTATCTCCAAAACATCTAAATAATAAAACAGAATTTTAAATTCAAACTTATAATATCAAATGTAGTATAATAATATATAAAATTATCAAGTGCTTTTTATTTATAGTATAACATTTTATTTTTTGCCCACAATGGAAATTCTATTTATATTAAGATGTTCTTCTTATTGCTTTTTTATTATCAAAACGATAAAATTAATAAATATAAAAATTAAAAAGTTTTGTGAAAAATGCAATGAGGATATTGTTGGTTCAGATTATTCATGATTATCAAGATTCACATGAAGATAGTTACCAGACATCAAGATTGATAAAGATTATATGAGCAATTATAGCTAGTTCGATTACAATTTTGTACTAGAAAGGACACAAGCAAACATGGAAAGTTCGGATTAGATGGAGAGTACCGTGGACGCGGTGATTCTACTAGCTTAGAGGCCATGAACTTAGGCAAGTAAATCACAGCCCGGGATCTATTTCTGGCACGTGGATAAAGATCGAATCACAAAGATCCAAACATCTATGCTGGGTCAAACCAGGAATTATAAACTTTAGATTCTATTATGAAGAGAATACTGAGCATCAAGTTTCTAATTCGATGCGATAGCTTAAAGAAAAGAACATAAAATATAAGGTAAGGTTGAGTCACATTAGATAATGATCCAACTATATCAAGATTTCCAAGACTAATAGCAAAACTATAAATTCACACTTTCAAGTTATCAACACTGGATTAATGAAAGGTAGCTTCGAGAAGAACAAATGAGTTCGGACGGGCTAAAGGAGTGCGGAATGAAGATATTTGGTTGAGGTATTGCACGTTAAAAGTCTTCCACCTTTAGTGAAAGATGATGTTCTTTATTTTCTTCATACTATATTGATGTAATGTGGGTATGGGTGTGTGATGCTATCGAGCTGGAATCGAGGGAGTCTTATCTCGAATTCTACCATGAGTAATTAGGTTTAAGAAGGCGGTAGAGAGGAGTCTCATACCAATTACATAATATTAATTGTAAACCTTGAATCATATTTCCTGATGGAAATTCTGCATCTAGCACAACCCGTGAATATAGACAAAGGTTTAAACCACGTAAAAAATTGTGTATGTTTATAATTTTATTACAAATTATCTCATTTGCTTTGCACACACAATTCAAGATCTATAAGAGAAGTCTAAACATACAATCTACTAATCTTCAAACAATATCACAATCTAAACATCATGAGTAATACCAACATATAATATAAATAAATAGAAGTGCAAAAATCGAGAAAAGGTCATTACATGGAAGAGAGAGGAAAATTGAAAAAGCATCATGCAAGAAAATGCAACGAGGATAAAATATAACAACAATAAGTGCAAGACTTGGAAATGTGCATCACATGGAAGAAAAGGGTTAAAAACAAGAATGGATAGACTTGACTTGTCATATCAATGACCCTTTAAAGTTTTTCTTTTCCCAGTGGAATTCATTTCATGTTTGACACTTTAAGATACATTTGTGTGGGTAAACATCATGAATAAAGCGGACACTCAATACAGAGAGGAGCAAAATTAGATTGGAAATGGAATTAAGCAATAAGATTTATAAAGAGGCTCATTGGCAGCCACAGGATTTCCTTCACATAAGAGAAAGTGGGGACACACATGAAACACAGAACCAGACCAAGAGATGAGTGTTGTGTACATTATAAATTAGATCACACCGTGTGGACCGGTGTGAGCTCCGGGAAGAGTCTATGTTCTCACTTAGTCGACGATTATAAAAGTGGTGCTTATTATTATAAAATGATGAATAGTTATTAGGATAGAACTTAAAGATATGTCATTATTTACAGAAATAGTAGCAACCATCACCATTCTGATGATGATGATGATTCCCGCCAATGCAATATCATCATTAGGCATCACCATCATCAAGCTAATATCAACTGATGATGAGGGAAAAGCTCTCCGCAGCACCGGCTGGTGGAATACTCCTACTTCTCATCATTGCACCTAGAGCATATAATTTGCAATGAAGACGAGAAGGCCACTGGAATCACCATATTCAGTTCATACAAGGAATTGGGTGAGCTTAGCAAATTGAACTTCATTTCTCAACCTCGCTTATTCGATCCTATTGCGTGGGCTCAACGGAAGCATCCTGCAGAAAATATATCACCATCTGACATCGTTCGATCTCGCTTTAAATAATTCGATAGGTGAGCTACCTTTCTTTGGCTAACCTCTCTCAGTTGGAGTACCTCATCCTTTCTAATAATCGACTACATGGTTCAATTCCTCCTGAATTTGGAAGAATAAAGAATCTAATCTATTTGTATTTGCATTATAATAACATGACTGGTGTCATTCCTTCTTCATTGGGCAATCTAACCAATTTAACTTATCTTAGCCTTCAAAGTAACCACATCAATGTTTTTATCCCTCCTGAAATTGGGAAAATGAAGAATATGACTTACTTGGATCTAGGTAATAACTATCATCTGACAGGCCATCCTTTTCAGTGGCATTTAACCAAACTGGAAATTCTTTATCTGATGATAACTAAACCACGGCTCCATCCCTTTCAAATAGGCATTTAGAGAATGCAGATATAATATCCCCGACACAATAACCCTAATCGGGGTTATCCTCTTCTTCATCAGCAAATTTTACCAATCGACTTATCTTGGAACTTAGAGGTAACCAAATCAATGGATCCATCCTCCGCAAATAGGGAACTCAAGAAACCGTCTGTACCCAGACATTAGTGATAATCTAATTGTGGAAAGATACCTTCCAATTCGAAAATTGAAACTAGTAGAATATCAATCTCTCCTACAATAACCTCTCAGCCCCATTCCTCATTGTCTTCTAACTACATGTGGACAACCATTGACTTATCGCACAATCACTTAAAGGGTCAGTGTTCCCTCCCAATTGTGCCTAGAGCTCCATTGCAGGCATTTGGCCCACAACAAAGGTCTATGCGGTGAACTCAAAGGTTTTCCACATTTCCAAGAAAAGCTACGATCAAATCATACTCATCATCCTTGTTTCTTTATTTAAGTAATCTTATTCCTTTCAAGCCAGATTCTGGGAAGTTGCTTTTCCATAAACTAAGGATTAGAAAATCAATCACTTGAGACAAGAAAGGTGAAAAATGGAGATCTATTTTCAATATGGGACAATGATGGTGTGATTGCTTATCAAGACATCATCCAAGAAACCAAGATTTGACATCAAACACAGACAGATCGAGGCACAAGATTTTATGAAAGATTAATCCATTTTCCAAGAACGCCATATTTTGAAAAACTTAATGGGATGGCGAGGATCCAACCTACTTGAAAAGCTTTGAAAATGAAGTCCAAATACTATCAACAATACAACATCGCAACATTGTGAAACTTCATGGCTTTTGCCTGCATACGCATGGGCGTTTCGCTTTCAAATATACGGAACAGGGAACTTATTTTGCATACGAGGATGATGTCAAGCTATGGAATCGGGGCCGATTAAGAGGGTAATGTATAGCTATACTACAGCGCTTTATCCTCCATGCATCATAATCTACTCCTATCATTCATCGGACATATCAAGCCATCCCGATTAGTATGCCTAATTTAATTCCTGCCGCAGGATTATACTGCCTAAAGATGTAATACTGTGGAATCCACAGTCATCTCCACAGGAGCGGTCCGATCGCTGATCAATAGGAGTTTATTCTCCTACTAAAGTATGATTTAAAGAAAACTCGTAGTGCTGTGTTGTTTGGATTGAATGGTTGATTGGTTTGAATGTTTTAAAGAAAGACAATTGCCGGGATTTTAGGGTTCCACCTACTTCGACGTAAGTCCTAATTCTTATTTTATAAACTCATCTAGGAACCATTGATAAATGGCCCTCGATGGAGGATTTATCTTTAAATGCTTTTTGAAAATAGAGATGATCAAGCAATACTAAATGACTTGTTCTCAATTAAATGGAACCCTTAGTCGGGCATTATGATTTAGCACAACGGTACGAATATCTCAACACGTTGTCAAGAATTGTTCAACTAAGGATTTAAACCTTCTACACAAGATCAATATTACACAATCCATTGAAAATCAAGAGAGGAATTGAGGATTTTACCTTGATCGGTGAAGCCCCGTATGATCCCACAGTAGGGGCTTAGAACTCATAAACTTGTATGAACAATTAAAGATGAAGAACGACAAAACATAAAAACAAGACTTTGCGGAAATCGAATTGACTTGTAAAACCGAGAATAGAAAAATATGGAATGCTAAGATTAAAGCAGAATAAATATTAATGCTGGGAAAGATTACAAACTCTTGAATCAAACTTCTAAAAGAATGGAAATCAATCGATCTACAGCACCACTCAAAAAATGGAGAAAACTCTAAAACCTAAACTTAGAAGTGAAGAACTCAAAACTCAAGAGAAAACTAAAAGACTCCAAAAGATCCTCTACTTGTGTCCTCTCCTTATAGCCCTCCAAAGTGATTTTCCCATTTTGGTCTGGGCTGCTTAAAGTGCCTCACGTCCGGGGATTGAATTCTGGACAATTCCGCAAGTTCCATAGTTCCACCAGACTTTGCCCTACCGGCAGACTTGCCATCGTCAATTTTCTAGCAAGTCTCTACCGGTAGGACTTGGAAGCCCTACCCAGAGGGACTTGTCCACCGCCAAATTTCCAAGAAGTTCTACCGACAGACCCAAGTTCTACCGTAGATCATTCCTCAGGTCATTACTGGGTTCCCAACTTCATTAATTTCACCCACATCCACATTAAGCCATATTGGCTTCCCGAGCTTACATCCTGTGAACTTATTGCCGAAACCTGAAAGACCAAGACAAATCTAAAACACAAGAGATTAGAAGTACTGCTCTATGCCAAATGAGTACATTGTGATTTAAATGTGTTAGATTCGCTTATAATTATCGCTCAATTGTGTATTCATCACACCTCAACCTGCATCTTGCTAGTCCCTAGGCAAGATTTAGATCGAACTACCTACTAGGTAAGAAAACAAGGCGCCGGGTACGCCAAGCTGCAAAATCAAAATAACACTACGGAGCAGAGTTTCACCGCGTTAGTATGCACCAAGACGACTAATCATTCAACCACATTCTTACACAATGAAGATATAATTTTAATAAATTCGCTATTCAAATAAGGATTATGGGCTTAAGAAGTGTATAGTCTAAGTGCTTTTATAGTGAACTCAGAATGATCAAAATAAGGTAAGCAATCATAACATAACATAACCATCATGCATAAAGTCAAAAGGAACAGAAAACATGTCGAATCAAAAAGGTCTTAAACAGCTTTGTAATGACCCAAGGTGTAATGAAAGAAAGGGAAAATCAAACGGGTGTTGGGCAGCTAACATGGCCAAGGTCTACTACCCCATCGTCAACACCACTCTAGAACAAATAATACACCACGCAAAGGTCGCCCCATCCTCATCAAGAGAATGCGCCCGGTCCACACAATCGTCCAATTCATCCGATTCTCCCAACCGAGGTAGCATCCGCCATCGCTCTCCCCGAAGATGTGGCCTCAAGTCCGAGAGACGCCTGGCCTACCGTCGCTTCCCAGTGACGCACTAACCATCCTCGATCCGCTCCATCCTCTTCAAAGGCGGCCTACAAAAGGAGGAAGAAATGGTCCCGTAGGAGGGTCAAGGCACCGAGGACTGGTCTGTGCGGAGGTCGCCGTCGCCAAAGTCTTAGTCGCAATCCCGCTCACGGTATCACCCTTTCCTTCTTTAACCGTTCCTCATCCCCGCTTCTACCATACTAGTCACAAGTGAGGAACGAATATCCAGTTTGAACGCCGAATATTGTAGAAACTTCTCATCGCACCATGACTAGTGCATAATCAATAAGTTTCCGCCATAACCTCGTATAACAACCGACCGTTTCGACCGGGAGACTTTTCACAACCATTCGCCAAACACGATCAGGATGATCCGAGTCGATCGCATGATTCGCATGACCTTTCCGTGAACAAATTCTTGTCTCATAAATCCATTCGGGTACTGGCGATCGGCACATAGCCCCGCGAATACCGGCATCAACCGCAATGGCCCCGGAGCGGATATGGCCTATCCGACACAAATAATGTATTAATATAGCAAGGTATAAAGATCGAGTCGAGTGACACGGTCGCTTCCCATCACCGGGTCCAACATCGAGTCAACCCGCTGATTTTCAAATTGGAGAACTCCACCACCGGGCGGTGATCCGCGATCCCCAGAGTGCACGGGCGCATATTTCGTTCGATAATTACTCGGCGCGATGCGACATAAGAATGTTTCAAATTGACACTTCGCGACTGGAACTCCTATTCGCCATTAACCGAACCCATTTCGTGCTCACCTCAGAATCTTCGGCAACATAGCCTCTATTTCTTCATCGACACTCTCGATAAATCCTCACTCAAGAGGATATACCGCTTTCCTTTTCTCTTTTCACCGCTGCGGCATCGGGCTTCTTCTTCACCGTCGCTCCATAGAGGACCTCGATGCCTTCCCTTCCTGTATTCTCGAACGCCATGGAGATGGCAATGATAGGCAATAACGCCCGTATGGCCTGTAAATAAATCATCATATCCCAGTACCCTGTCTCGACCAACACTGGGCTGGCCCTATGTACATCTAATAGTAGTCTCCTGCCCATATGGAGAGCATAGCCTCCCATCCAACAATCACAGAATAATAGCAGCAAAATCCAACCACAAAGGTCCATATATAGCCGAAAAGAGATCAACAATGCTAATGGGAGTCAGAAGCTACCACGGAGAATGACTGACCAGGGGTAAACTAACTGAACTTGGAACCAAAACTCCCGCAGCGATCGAGCTTGGGAGTGTACTTAGAGGAACACACGGCTAGGGCTCTTCTTGTTGGATGTCAAAAGCAAAAAGGAATATGAAGAGGTGCCAAGATTTCCGGTTAAAACCCTTCTTCGCTCGATCCTACCGGGCAGATCTGTTCACCGGTGAGACGGTTCAACGCCACTTCAAGTCTCACCAGGATCTTAAGTTCTACCGCAGGGACTTACCTCAAACCGATTTTTCTTCTTTTTGAATATATATATAATGAATATATATATATATATATATATATATATATATATATATATATATATATATATATATTTTTTTTTTTCACTTGATGGTGGTGCCGCTATACATCTTGACTGCTCAACTCGCTTTCATCTGTGTTTTCGCATGTTTATTTTCTTGTTCAAATTCCATAATCGAATGCATTTGCACTTAACTGTAATTCATTCTGATATCTTTCAAACTTCCATGAGAATCATTGTCGCCCATGAATCCGATTCTAAGGTTCGAATAAACTCGACAACCCGAAAGCCCAAAATGGGTGTAAGGGCTGAGACACTACAACCACGGTATACGTAAATGATGGCCTCTAATCATTTCCACTTACGCACAGAATCAGAAAGACTATGATGCATGAAATTAATACAACTAATAAATGATACACTGAACACCAGGTGCAAGATCTGGAAATTTTAATATGAGTCCACAGGGGTTCGTGAAGTAAAGCAGGTAGAATGCAAGGAAATACCACGTAAGAATATAAGCCCGGTTAAGATGCATTACGCATAAGATGATGAGTATGAGATCAAACGGGTATGTGCCAAAGGCATGTAAACATAATATCAAAGACGCAAATTTGAAAAATTTGACTTACGGAACATATAACGAGCGCATAGTTACATTCAACCCGTACACCTACCCCACATCAAACAAGTATCATTCCAATAACTAAGGTAAATTCCCACAATGTAATCTCGAGGATCACAAAAACAATAAACACGATTTGTATTTTATGTTATTGAAAAGCAAAATGAAATAACGCGAATTGAAGTAAAACAATAAAAATAAAGCAAGAACAAAATAAAAGCAAAACTATTTACAACAATTTGAGACTGAGGTTACTGAAGGGAGAGTTTCGTGAGGCTGGCCAACAACCACAAGCAGCTCGTGAGGGAGAAATGCTCGCAAATGGCTCGAGGCGCTGGCCATTCACCTGAAAGAGTTCCTATTGTCGATTTTCAATTTCACGTCCGCATTTGATAAACCACTTGACGATGAAAGGCTAAATTCAACGAGCGGAGCTTCAGTGAATAGATGCACCTGAACTATACAGCCAGCACTTTTCGACGGTTCGAAAGTTTTCCGCAATAGACTTGTCATGGAATAACTTGAGCTGCTCCTTGTAAATTATGGAGCTTTCATACCATTCTCCGCAAATTTCTTCGGGTTCATTTAATCGCAATAAACGCCGCTTACCGCTGATATCAATGAAAGTTCAATAAATTCAAGAAGCCCGTGTTCCATCTCTACCGGCAAATGGTGTTACAACTAGTTTATAGAGACATACCAAGAACAGTTAAAGGCAGTACGGTGCCTAAGAAACGCAGACGAGTGACCAATCTTTTCGACAAAGAACCGTCTTTTCTAAAATGTGTTTTATCTCCCCATTAGCTGAGCCACCGACCATTGGTCTGGTAAGTCGTGGATACTTTATGGTGACTCCATTTCTTAACAGATTTTAAAAGGATCGGGACAGAAGGAGTCCACCACTAACACTGCCCGAGGCGGTTCTAAACCGAGAAAATATGTTCCTTTATAAATTTCAAAACAACCTATGGTCATCGGGTTCTCGTTGGAACTACCTCAACCCACTTAGACACGTAGTCAACCGTATAATAAAATGTAGAGATAGCTACAAGAAGGAAAAGGCCCCATGAAGTCAATAATTCCCAACAATCGGTACTCAATGATTAGAATCGGGCAAGAGGCATCATGCTCGCCAGGACCCTCCTAGTCACGGGCATTGGAGCACATGTTTATAAGAATCAAAACAATCTTTAACAGAGTAATAATAAACTAAAGAAAATCTTGTCCGTTTAGTCAAGGAGAGAAACATCCTCCCAGGCCTGCACGGCAAAAGTTAAATCCGCACTACTATCACAAGTACACATCTCCTCATTATTTGATCCGACAAGATTTAAATAGATATGGATCATCAAAATAGTATTTCTTAATATCCAAGAATTTCTTTTTTCTCGCTGAGAAGTCCATCGAGCTGGCACCCGGGCCGCTGACTAGGTACCACTACACAAGATACCACGGGTAATGAGCAAGAGCAAAGAGTTGTTCATCGTGAGCTATCACCTACGGGTATGCCATGGAGTTGACTGAACTAATCGATAAGTGGTCAAAGAACCACATTCGACCTTTATCTTTAATGGTCAAGTTGAATTCTTGACAGCAAAATCCACCTAGTTAACCTTGGTTTTTATCCCGCTAGAGAGCAAGTACTTCAAAGTTTATGATCTCGAAAATGGTCAGCTGTGGGAGCCAACAATATATGACTCGAATTTTTCTAGAGCAAAGACAACTCACAGGAAACTCTTTCGTGGGCTGTGCAGTTGGCCCCGCAGAGTCTAGTGTCTTACTGGCATAGTAAATGACAAAGCCTTTTGTCCTCCTCAGTCCTAACACAAATTTAAGTGGCATAATCACTAAAGATCGCACATGATCTCAAACGGAGGTCCTAATTAGAGACCGCATGATCGGGTGGTGACACTTACATGTTTTTGAGCGAAGAAAGCAGAGTCACAAGCTTGTGACCATGTGAAAGGGACATCTTAATGCAGCAAAGTACATAAGGTCGCTATAGCACTAAAATCTTATAAACCTTCTATAAAAACTAGCATGGCCCAAGAATGAACTTATGTCTCTAACACACTTAGGAGCAGGGAGGCTGAAATCGGCTCAACTTGGCCTTATCAACTTTGATTCCATCTTTGACAATGTGGCCTGGACAATTCCTTGTGTTACCATGAAGTGACATTCCCAATTTAACACAAGATTTTTCTCTTGGCACTTCCAACTTACTGAAGTTCTAAACAAATTCGAACGAGTCACCAAAAACTGAAATCATCCATGAAGATTTCCACATGATTTCTATCATGTCATCAAGATTCTCACTATGCATCGTTGGAATGTTCCGGTGCATTTGTATAGTCCAAAGGCATTTTCCTAAAGGCTAAGGTACCAAAAGGGCAAGGAATGTAGTTTTTCGATCTTCCAAAGCTATCTCAATTTGATTGTACCTCGAGTACCCATCAAGAAAACGATAAAATTCATGCCCTGCTGACTCTCTCTAGCATTTGATCAACAAACGGAAGGAAAATGGTCTTTCTGGCGTACATTAAGCTTCCTATAGTCACATGCACACTCTCCCGTCTTTTGAAGTGACACGAGTGGGAATGAGCTCGTTATTTTCATTGGCAACTACTGTGACTCCAGACTTCTTAGGAACTACCTGTGTTGGACTAACCGCTTCTTATGCACGCAATAGGGTAAATAACCCTACATCGAGAGCTTTAAAACTTCCTTAACCGCGCTTCTTTCATTGTGGGTTGTCGTCTCTGTGGTTGCCTAGAAGGTTTAACGTCGACTTCTAAGTGAATTCTATGGCCAATGCGAGATCAAGTGATTCCTTAATATCTGCAATTGTCTAACTAAATGATCCTATTGGGTTTCAATATTTCCCAGTTGAGTTTCTTGAGTCAACCTTACAGGAGGAAGATATGATTCTTGGAAAAGTGTCTGCTCCCTAGAATGCATATTTAAGATGTGTTGGTAAAGGTTTTAGCTCGAGCTTAGGTGGCTTCTCCTCGAAGGCAATGTCCTCTCCTCGTTTGGTGGCAAGGTTTGAATTTAGGTACCCACACGGTAACTTCAAATACATCTTTATGCTCCAATTATAGAGTGGAGCTTCGACTCAAAAGTAGTCACTTCTCCTAAATCGGTCGGGTGACCCGGACATGACTTAAGAGGATCATCATATGAGACATTATCCGGTATTTTTGTCTGGGTCAATCGTAATTAATTTCACACGTGTCTTAACTTCATCCCCGTTCCTTTGATTACATTAGAGAAAATATTCGGATCGCAGTCATGTTCCCCCAAATGAAAGTGTCATTAGGCCTCCTACAATGTATAATGGCATTAGCGGAGTTGCAGATGGTCGGCCAATTCTTTGGGAATGAGTTCCTTGGTTGTACAGTAGTGTCGAAGCACCCTGAAATCGACGAGAAGTAAAATTTGTCCACTTGGACCAAGACATCCTTCACTATTCCCCAGATTTTGACAACTGCGGTCGGCCCGATTGGAGGGTGATATTGGTTGTCCCAATTCTCCTAACCTGAGTCCATGCGAGTAAAGCTGATGATTAACACTTGCCCCTTTAAGTCGCTCAGTATGCGACTTTGAATTTCGAGCTACTATAGAAATAGTAGGACTACTGAATCTTTGTATTTTGGGGCAAGTTGCTCCAGAATTAGGGGCGTGGGTGTTCGATCATGAATGCCTCCTTGTTGACACCTAGTTTCCTTTTTGAGTACTGGTCCTTGGAAATTTAGCATATGATGGGATTTGCTTAATGGCTGCAACAAGAGATATTCAGGTTCTTTGCTTGAACAACTCATAAATTTCAGCATGGTTATTCACTTTCTTTAGTGCTCTTAGCCACATATGAGGGTATGGAGGCGGAGGGATATGGTTAGACTTATCTTCCTCACAGTTTGCTTATCTTTGTCATTTGTATTAGGGACATAAGAGTGTATCTGATTTTTCATCCTCTCTAGCTAATTCACTATGAGACTCTTGTGATGGTTCATGGTTGGAATAGTTTTGTCGACTACCTTACCACTCAGAAGGTAGTGGCCCAGCCTTACAATGCAAGTGCCCTCTTGGAACCTAAACTTCCCATGTTGTTTTGACCTTGTGGGTTTTGGATGGAGTTGTGATGGGATTTCCCTTTTCTTGTTGAGGTTACCTATAGATGAGGTTAACTTGGATTTATCACGGGATCTCACATCACTCGGAAGCGGTTCGGGTCTGTGTTTGTAGTTTCTTTGGGTTTTATACGAAATTTGTGTGACTATGTCCTCCATTACTTCTCTTATGTGGAGGTTGAGTAAGGCTCATGAGTTTACAGTTCCCTTGGTTGGTGGATGATGACCCAGCAGTTGGAATTTCCTTGAAAATCTTAGGGGCCTTGATTACGAAATGGATGAATGGAATTTGGAAAACCTTGGTTTGGATAGTGAGGGCCTTAGTTGTTTAGGGTTAGGTGGTCCTCCTCATTTCTCGACTAAAATTAGGATGCTTACCCCAACCGGGATTATGTTTTGAGTATGGGGAGTTGAAAGGTTTCCTTTGGTAGTTAAGGCGTTGGCTTGTTCAATTTGAATGGCTCCCTTAACTTGAAATTTGACGATTAATGGTCAGTGTGTAGGGTCATCGCATATAATGCACATGGTTCCTCATCCTAGGTCCAGTGGTATCGAGGGTATTTAGCACACTAGTTACCTCGTTCACTCTCTTAAATCTCTATGGCCTCTAATTCCTTGGCATCAAATTGGCAATCTTGGCTGCAACTCATCATTCTCTCTTAGGTGGTGGATTCCACCTGCGGAATGTCATGCACTTTACTTCAGTGTCTGAAGTGTTTGTCTCCCAAGTTCGAGCGTTCTCTGCTATAGTGTCAAAAAGTTGAATTGCCTCCCTGGCACTCTTTTCATAAAATTCTCCTGCACACATCATTTGGATGTACTGTTTATTACCTAGAGATAATCCTTGATGAAAGTATGCACAAATTTGTCGACATCGACCCATGATGAGGGATAGCATGGAGAGATCCTTATATCTTTCCCATCACATTCAGAAAGGGTTCACTGGCTTTTCGAAGAAGTTCTAAATTGCTCGCATGAGGGGCATTAGTACGTGCGGGAGGGGAAAAACTTATTGAGAATTCATTCGCATGTTTTCCCACGTAAAGATCAAAATTAGGTGCAGGGATGGAACCAGATTTAGCTTTCTCCTTTAGAGAAAAGGAAATAAGACCAAACGGACAATGAGAGGAGCCGGTGGAGAGGAATGCACTGCAGACATCCTCAAAATCCCTCATGAATGAGTAAGGATTCTCAGATTCGAACCCTTGGTATACAAGTAGAAGACGGATCATTTCCGACTTCATCAGGAATTGGTTGGCCTCATCAGGAAGGCGAATACAAGAATTGTGAGTGGTGGTCCTGCGGGGTTCTTGGAATTTCTCGAAGAGTTTCTTTCTACATTAGGCAAAGGACGGGAGGAACTACATATTGATTGTGCTGAAGGTTACCATTTCTCCTCCACATCTTTGGGTTTATTGGGATAGCATGGCCCCATGTTGTGGAGGCTCATAGAGTCCTTGCTGATTCTCAGGATTATCCATTGGAGGTAAATGTTATCTTGAGACACTTGGCTTATAATGGATTTCTCAAGGTTTCTAGGGGATACAGTTCTGACTAATCGGTGTTTCTCGTTGCGAGCCCAGATTGACATGCACTGCACTTACTCTGTCCAAGAAACACTTACTGAGATTTCTCAACAAAAACAAAACAAAATAAAAAGAAAAATGGAGAAACGTCTGGGATTTGCAATGCGATTGCAAATTACCTCTAACTACTCTTCGGATCCAACTTGGTTGGTCGCCCTCCCGACTTGGCGCCAAAAAATGTACGTCCTGATTAGTATACTAATTCTATTCCCAGCGTAGGAATTATAGTCGTCTAGCATTGTATCTTTGTGAGTCCACGGGTCATCTCCGCAGGAGTGAGTACGATTCGGTTGATCAATAGGAGCTATTCTCCACTAAAAGTATGATTTAAAGAAAACTGTAGTGTTGTGTTGTTTGATTGAATGGTTGATTGGTTTGAATGTTTTAAATAGAAAGACAATTGCTGGGATTTTTAGGGTTCCACTCACTTAGATCGGAGTAAGTCCACACTCTTATTTTATAAACTCCTTAGGAACCATTGATAAATGGTCTTCGATGGAGGATTTATCTTTAAATGCTTGGAAAATAAAGATGATCAAGTAATACTAAACACTTGTTCTCGATTAAAATGAACCCTTAGTTGGCATTATGATCAAGCCTGGCGTGTCACAGGGAATATCTCGTTAACACGTTGTCAAGCATCCAACTAAGGATTTAAACTCTTCTACACAAGTGATCAATACACAAATCCATTGAAAATCGAGAGGAATTGAGGGACTTTACCTTGATCGGGGTGAGTTTCCGTATGATCAGACGAGTAGGGGTTTAGAACTCCTGTAAAATTTATATGAACAATTAAAGTTGAGAACAATTAATCATAAAAACGATTACCTTGAAGAAATCGGAATTAACTTGTCGCGGGAATGAAGAATATGGAATCTTTAGATTTAAAAGAAAATAAATATTTATCTTTGAAAGATTACAAACTCTTGAATCAAAACTTCTAAAGAATGGAAATCTCAAATGCGGATCTACAAGGTACCATAGCAAGAATTGAGAGAAAAAACTCTTAAAAACCTAAGCCCTAGAAGTGAAGAACTCGAAAACTCAAAGAGAAAAACTAAAAAGACTCGATCCTCACAATACTTGTGTCCTCCTCGGCACTATAGCCCGCTCCAAAGTGATTTTCCCATTTTGGTTAAGCTTACGAAAAGTGCCCTCACGTCGGATTGAATTCTTGGACAATTCCTTAAAGTTCCATAAAAGTTCTCTTAGGTAGGACTTGCTTCTGCCAATTTTCTAGCAAGTTACTAGGTAGGACGAGTTCTACCAGGTGGGACTTGTCCCTTTGCCAAATTTCAAGCGAGTTCTTAGGTAGGACTTGAAGTTCTACCGATAGGACTTGTCCTCTGGTGCTTTCCTTGCTTATTTGGGGTTCGAAGCCGTCGATTTCCTCACTTGCCCCACATCCACATTGCTTCATATTGGCTTCAGAGCTTACATCCTTGTGCACTTACGTTTAAACACAGAAAGACACACAAATCTAAAAACGAAGAGATTAAAGTACCTGTTCTTATGCCAAATGTGAGTACATTGTGATTTAAATGTTGATTCCGTTATAATTATCACTCCCATTATTCATCATCTTGATAACATTCTTTTGGATTCTAAGATTGAAGTTTTTGTATCAGATTTTGGCATTGCAAGACTGTTAGATCCTGATTCATCCAATCAAACCCTTCTTGCAGGGACTTGCGATTATATTGCACCAAGTAAGTTAGACAACAATCTTCACTAGTTTTTTTTTCATTGACTTCAAAATATTTTATATAAAACATAGATACTTAATTATTTTTTCCTATATTTTGTAGAGCTAGCTTATACTATGATGACAGAAAAATTCGATGTGTATAGCTTTGGGATGGTTGCGTTGGAGACGATAATGGGAATGCATCCTGGAGAACTTGTGACCTCGTTATCATCTTCATTAACTCAAAACACAATATTAAGTGATATATTAGATTCATGTCTTTCATATCCTAGATGTACACGAATTTCTAATGACATAGCTCTTATGGTGTCTTTGGCGCTAAAATGTCTGCATTCTAATCCACAATTTCGTCCATCTAGCACAACAAGTATCTTCCCAAACTTGTAAAGTCATTTCACTTAACAATATTGGGAGAACTACAGTTATGCAACTAAAATTGAAGTTATTTAAATGTCATCATTTGTATGTATATAATTGGAATGAAGATGTTGAAGTTTTTCCCTTTTCTATTCCTATGTATATTTGTAATAATAATTTTATCGTTTGTTTGTATATAATTGGAGTGAATATATATATATATATATATATATATATATATATATATATATATATATATATATATATATATATATATATATATATATATATATATATATATATATATCTATGTGTGTGTGTGTGTGTGTGTGTGTGTGTGTGTTTGTTTGTGTGTTTGTTTGTGCTCGCACACAATTTTTCTACTAGTTTTTACAAAGTGATAACTATATAATGTATAAACGAGTTAAACTACTCGAGCTCTACTCATAAAATACTCAAATTCGACTCGGAGTTAATCGAGTTGAGCTCAAGCTTGAGTAACTTATCAAGTCCAGTTTCAGTATCACAATGCCTAACTCGAGCTATTCGCGAGCTTAATCGAGATTTACTATTTTATTAATTGAGTCGAGTTGAGTTCAAGTATAATTATTTATTATTATTTTTAATTGATTTGAGATTTATCGAGTCGAATTCGAGTAGCTCGACTATTTTTTGAGTCAAGTTTCAAACGTTTGAAAAAAAAAAAGAAGCAGTCGAGTTCAAGCGTTTACTGTCGGAGTCGAGCTTGTGCTTGGCTTTGTATTGACTTCGACTTGATTTCACCTAGACGGGACCAGGTCGGGCCGAAAACGCCTCTTGTTGAAAAAATATCTCCCTTTGCATCCGCAGCCCCTGAAATCCATAAATATTGAACCATTGGACCACATGCCCCCATTCGTTTAACTCTACAAAATAATGCTACTCAAGAGTGCCCTCTTTGACATTAAATCTATGAGATAAAATGGGAACCTCTCCAAACCTAGCCTCATTTTCTCTCGACTTTTTCCTACTAGCCTGCTAAGCAAGGAGAGGTGATTTTTGTCATTCTTGGCACGAAATCCCCTTACACTCTGCACCTATTTCCATCGTTTCCTTTCTTAATAAAATGGTTATTCCACACAAATCTAGGTTTATTTGTTTTTCATGGTTTACTCGTCATGTAGTGCGTGTTTGATTATTATCACCTTTGTGCGCTTGTGGTTGTCGTTGTCTTCTTGGTCACGATAGGTCGTTATACGTCTCAATCTGACCCGATTTGCTTTCGTCGTCGCTATCACGTGTTTATTTGTGTTTGGGTGATTCAAACAAACAAAATATATCTGTCGAAATAAGAAATCAAATCAATGGTACGTCGGTATCTTTCTGAAACTAGAGTCATTATGTATTATAGTCGTAATAGTAATATCGAATGTGTGAACTCAACTATAAAATATATAGTCTTTGAGTCATTTATTATCTGTGCCTAGATGTTATTTCATCCATTGTGGTTTTTAAGCGATTTTGTTAATCTGTTTCTACTAATGTATTACTAGTTTGAATCAATGAAATTATTTTTCCCTTAAAAAAAAGACATTAAATCCGTGACTCCGCCATCTATAGTGGGAATGTGCAATTCTAGGATGACCCTCAAACACCAAATGATGATGTAATATTAAGAAATTGTGGTACTATTTTATATATAATTTACTTATAATATGTTAAAAAGTCACCTATAAATGCGAACTTTCCTTTGGATCTCAATTGCACCGAGGGCTTTACCCCGAAAATAAAGTGATATTTTAAGCGAGTTAAGCATGGAACTTTTGAAATATGAAACTCATACAAAAATGTGATGTCTGAAGCAATGCAACATCGAGCGACATTCTCGTGCTATTTAACTAATAACATAACAAAAATAGCTCTGTTAACAGATAACATGATGCAATTTGCCTATTAATCCAACTACTTGGTCATTAGCTTGCATTATGTTATATGTGTGCTTACAAATCATTTATCATAATCTGGACATATGTGACACATTTCCAGTCGATGAGTATGACTATCACATATAATTCATGGATATACAGAATCATTTCACCTTAGCTGCATATTATTTCAATATCATATGGCATTTTAACCAAAACAATTCTTTCATGCATAATCCATATACTTTTTTTATGGATAAACAGGGAATATATATATATATATATATATATATAACAAAAGAAGAACAAGGGCCCCCAGGGGTATATAGGGCATATACAGAGAGGTGTCGTAAGCTAAACCCGAGGAAAAGAACAAGTAGCAAAAGCTCATCGGCAGCTTCATTTGGTGCTAGGGAATACTCAAAATATCTCTCTAACAAAAAGTGCTCCACACATCATGAACCAAGCTAGCCCCGAAGAAAAGAAAATAAAAGAGCGGGACTTCAATCGGGTCTTGGAAAAGGGTTAAGTCTTTGAGCGACTCTATTCCTACTCTTTCGAATAGCCCCGAATCAAGCAAGAGGACCACCCTCCGCAACTTATGATCATTTTTGCGGGGGGAGGTGCGGCCAGCGACGTCAGGGCTTTCACCATAAAGGGCAAGCCCGGCCCCATCTAGGCAAGAAAATGGCGGTCCACTTTTGAGCCTTTGGGCAGTGAATGAATAGGTGTTAGAGACTCTTAAATCCCTTTCCACATAAGCGCACCTGCTGGCCAGGGAGAAACCTCTCTTTTTAAGCTGATCCATGGTCAAAATCTTGTCCCATCAAACTTCCTAAGCAAAAAAACCTACCTTAGGGGAACAATAGGGTTCCACGACATCTTTATAGGCACTTATTCTTTGTCTTAGCCTTCGACAAATTAAACGAGTTTTACGGAGAAATTACCATTTTGCCTCTCACCAAATCTTATCAAGGATTAGGGCGTGCTGGGAATTAACGGTGCGAGAGGCCTTGCACCTCCTCCCGATTCAATCATGAAAATGCAGCTGAAAATTTGAGTTCCATATCACGAACCGAAACCACCCGAAGGTCCTTAACCTAGCCCGCTGGGAAGCACTTGAAGCGTTACGACGAGAAAGGAAGAGCATGAGCTAACTCACACCACCCGATCTTCCCAAAATCTCGCCTTGGAACCATCCCCTATCTTCACGGAATAGTGATGTCTTAGGATCAAACCTTCTTTGCTAATTGCCTTCCAAAGACCAATCCCATGGCAGCCTTTAGAAATAGGAGGAAACCAACCCCCATCATACGAACCATATTTCATATTGATGACACTCCTCCACGTAAAGCTATCTTCCATCGTGAATCTCCAACATACCTTCTTGAGCACTTAGCCCTAGTAAAATGGAGAGATTGCGAATGCCTAAACCTCCTTTCTCTTTACTCTGAAAAATAGAATCCCAACTTATCAAATGGAATTTTCTCTCAGGAGAGCCCCCTCCCCAAAGGAAGTCTCGTTGAATTTTGTCTAGTCTAAGCTTGACTTTCTTAGGGAGCCGGAAGAGAGACAATAAGTAAGTGGGCATGTTGGAGAGGACACTTCTAATAAGAGTGAGTCTTCCACCCTTAGAGATATATTGTCTTTTCCAAAGAGCCAACCTTCTTCGAAACCTTTCTTCCATCCCATCCCACACTCTAGCCTCCTTATGCTTTGCACCTAGGCGGCCAGATCTCGGTAAGCAAAGGCACATGTTGCTCCCAACTTCCAGCGAAGCCTTCAGCATCATCGACCACCTTTGAGTAGCAAGAGCTTTTCTCTAAATTGATATTCAAACCCGAAAGCGCTTCAAACTAAGCTAAAATCCAGCATAAGTGAGTTATATGCTCCCTCGGCGTCACTTCACAGACAGGCCGTCATCGGCCAAAAAGCAAGTGTGTGATTTGCCCGGCTGTATTTGTCTCTCCCTTAAAAATATACCCAGAGATATAACCACCTTCAACAACTTTGTCAATCATTAATGATAGAGCTTCCGTACCCAGAAACAAAAATACGGCAATAAAGGGTCCCACTTTGCCATAATCCATATACTCACAATGCCCTATGTAGCCTTACAATAAAGCATATATAATCGGGGTAAATACATTTAAATTTCATGCCCCAGTAGGTTCATATATACCTATACCTTGCGGTTTCATAATATTCCTTTCTCCCATAAGAGTACTTTTGGTTCACGGTCTCTTCTAAACCTTTGTAACTATAGGTCTAATTTTCATCCCCAAGCTGGAATCATCGATTTGAAGTCGTAAGCCATGTTATGGTGAACAAAACACGAACACAACTATAAATTTTCTAGTTTTGACTCTATTTTTTGTCCGTCTCTAAAACACCAAAATTAGTGCTCTTTCTAGACTGATTTATGTCTTTATTTCTTCTAGACATTTTCAGCCATGAGTCTTACGCACCATCTCCAATTGAAATAATTCAATTTAGAGATCTGTAGGCCAAGTTATGGCCAAAACAAAAACACGACACGACCTAGAAATTTTCCTGTTTTCGACTCTGTTTTGGTCCATCTCTGAAACACCAAAATTACTACTCTTTCTGGACTAATTTATGTCTCTGTTTCTTCTAAACATTTTCAACCATGAGTCTTATACACCATCTCCAATTGGAATCATTCAATTTAGAGATCTGTAGGCCAAGTTATGGTCAAAACAAAAACAGGAGTTTTAGAAAAGCTTTTGACAGCAAATCCCTTAAAACTATGCATCTCTTTTTACACTTCTTGGTCTTTAACCATAACCACTCCCAAAACAACCCAAAGTACCATCAAAACAACCTCAAACCAACCAAAAATCAAAGATGTGAAGTTAGGGTTTTTTCTATCGACATAAACAAAACGAGTTAGGATAGTTTCATAACCTTGTTTCTTGAAATCTTTTACACATCTTCCCTTTTTTCTTTCTTTGCTTCCTTCCTTCTCACTTGAGCATGGAGAACCCCCCAAGAAATGGCCTTCTCCCCACGAATACCTAGCTTTCTCTCCAAAAGCCAAAATGAGAGCTTATCTTCTAAAGGCAAGTTGTTGCCTTCATGATTTAGCTCATATTTTGCCCTTGCATTAAGTCCTTCAATTTACAACCCAAATTATCAAAATTCTAATATGGCATAACATCATTTAACTTAATGTCTCTTAAGTCCTTAAGTTTATAATTTTCCATATCTTTTTGTACTTCTTTAAAAATTCCGATTATATCCTTTTTCACACTTAGCAATATTAATTTACGAAAATTCAAATTTTACTTATATTATCACTCTAACATGTCATAAACTACTAAAGGTATAATTTGGGATGTTCTGATCAAATCTAATAGTCTTAGAAAAAAAGTAACTCCCAAAAGAATTCTTGTTACTCGCATAATGGAGTAAAAGATGATTTGTCGACTCCTCTGCTGTTGACACAAAAACATCCTATTTAATGAACACCCCCTCCTTTGAAGCATATCAAGGTCGAATTCTACCTGGCTAACCTGATGAAGAAACTGATTTTTGGCTACACACAAGACCTCCAAACCATCTACCATGGGAAATCCTCAACGATGCACGATTGCAACACCTTGTACATGGACTTTACTATATGAAAACCCCAGTATTCATCAACTTCCACATGACCTTGTCTACAGTTTCCTCTTCCAAAGAGTATCTACCAAGCCCAGCGCCTTAACCTCTACGCGCAAATCCATTTCCTAGCCATTGAAAGGCCTAGTACAAATTGGAATCCAAACACCATCTACACTAGAATCGTCGTTCTAGTACTCCCTTACCCACACCTCCTTAGAAGCGGCCAAAGCAAACATGAGAGTGGCACGTAAAGGGTATTCTCCGTCAACCTCCTTCCAAAACTTGATTCTTTGGCCATTACCAACCTCAAAGGACAAATTGCTACTAACACACGGCCAACAACACAAAATTGCTTTCCAAAAACCCAGCCCAAATCCCAGCCTTATTCACAGTTTCACAAAATGATTTACATTTGCTTAAATTTCAACTTCTCTCGATACTAGAAATGACCAATCAAGAGCACGAAAAGAATTTTAAATCACGAAGCATCTTGAATCAAATTAGGCGACATGAATCACACACTTATTTTCATAAAAAAAGGCAGTTGAGCCTTCTTAAGGCATTAGGAATCATGAAATGGACCTTCGCGGCCAAATCATCAATTATTTGCTCAAAGTAAAAACTAACAACAAAGCGATGGGTGTGCTGCAAAAGCGCATTAGCTTGATCGAGAGTGTATGATTGGATTATTTGAAACCGTCAAAAGACCCATAGGTTTCAACATATGGCTTAGCATTCAAACTACATGATTAGTCATACCATGCATGATATAAGCGATACATAATATTGACTTGAGCACATCGGTCTTTATAAGCGCTGACAATTTTCATCTAAAGTATTTGAAAATTTCTAAATCCCCAAAATATATTGTTCAAACTCATCCCCGGATGCAGAAAGCAAAAGCAAGCCATATACGAACATGTTATCACCACTCCAAGCCCATTTCTAGGCGACTAAATTACAAACATTGCAATAACAAAATCATGCATCGACATCACAATCTTTAAAAGAACTGAGCCAAGCTAACATTTTGTTCCATAACTATCACATGGATCATGGTAATTCAAAAGAAACCCACAAGCATTAAAATACAAAGGATAGTGCTCATCACGAAAGAAAAACTATCGCCTTATCAAGACTAATGAGACAACAGAACCCAACAATATTCTTTGGAAGTAAAAATGCATTAAGTTAAGAATTTATTAGGTACATTAAAGAATAAAACCTCAGAATGCCTCTTTACCAACTATTACTTAGGAAATGAAATTGTGTAAGCGATAATGTGTACCATATTGATATTTTAATACACGAGATATGAGATTAAACAATTAATACTACACATCATAGCCAAATTAATGGGGGAAAAAGTAAGTTCGGTTACATACTTCTGAAAATGTGATTCTCCAAGCTTCCACGAGGCATAATGTGACACCCCAGCCAGGGTTAAAATTTGACCACCATGACTGCGAGCACATTGTGTCTCATATCTATGAGACCCATGCATGTATTGATAGGGCCCGTCGTCCATACTCGTCCATATGGTTACAGACCATGCATTTCTATAGATCGAGTTATTACATCTTCATCTGAAACATATATTAAAACTAGTTCGTTACAATATACACAAAACAAGAATCAAGGCCAGTTCGGCCCGCTAATCCCGGCCTCTAGGAGGCGTCGTTTGCACATGCACAATCACATTGCACGAAAGGGTCCAGCGGGGTGAGCTAACATCCGGTAAGGGATAATTCCTATAAGAGGCTATTTCCCACACATAGGTGCACATAAATGATCATTTCACCCAGTCAAACCCAACTGACCAATATGTGCATTCATGTTATCTATCATGGAAAAGTCTACATGCATGTAGCGACGACCTCTACATGCCCAATGCAGTGCGACCTCGACCCACCGCCCCCGTCTGAAAGTGCCAATGGGAAATCAATCTTGATCGGTTTGACTCCCGTCTCACAACTTAGTAGTCTATGTGATATTTGTTGTCGTTTCGTGTCTTTTTGAGCAACATAACTTTGAGTCTCACCACGGGTCTCTTACACCTCAGAGCATTTTCGAGGCTTTCAGGTGGTCAGCTGTCTAACTAGGTTTCGGGCTTTTCACACGAGGGGTATCTATCCTACTTGCTCGCCAGGCACATTTCATTTTTCATTTTAAGTTTATGACTGTGGAACTCGATTGGACTTCGTCCCATTGACTCTGATTCAACGCAACGGTGCGGAATCGATGCCATGTGCGCACTCTCATGTAATGTGGTGTTACCGCACACTGATGCAATCTGATTTGTGTCAACGCCAGGCCATGACCCGTGTATGAAGACCTCTACATGGACATTCTACACCGTACACTGTGTGTGTGCTATGAACACTCATGTCTAATGCATAAAACATTTCATATATTCAGTTCAACATCAACAAACATGCAGTCATGTTAATATTCCACACATTCAAATCGGTACATCACATAAGCATACTACATCTTTTCTATCATTCGAGTTCATTATTATCAACATCTTAAGCATGTATTAACATAATTCCCACCATTACTTAGGCAAGTAATGCCATAGCCTCATATTCGAGCTGAGACATAGTATATCAATCATATATAGCCTGCTACATGCCAAAGAAGTGGCCATGTTCAAGCCTGACACATTACAACCCAATGTTTTGAAACACTGTATTGATAATAATTACTAAGTTTTTCGGCACGAGATGCTTGAGCACCTATTTCAAATGAATGGCTTATGGCTAGATTTTGGACTCCGTGAACTCCATAGAGTCGAGAACACTAAATCGGGTTCGGATGGAAAAGTTATGGCCTAAACAACCGAAGTTAAACCAGAGAAAAATCCTGCATGTTAACCATGCAGCAATGATACACAAAGGCGATTTTCTTTCGGTCTAAGAACCCCGGAAAAATTCTGCATGTTAACCATGCAAGCATGATACACAAACTTATTTTCTTTGATCTAAAAACCCAGATTCTACATGTTAGTCATGCATGAAAGCCCAGGAAATTCGGCATGTTTTTCATCAAATCTGATAATAAACCAAACTGAGATTTCTTCAGTCTAAAAACCAAGAACATTACGCATATTAGTCGACCATCTGATAATACACCAAAGGCGAGTTTTCTTTGATCTAAAAAACCCAGGAAACATTACGCATGTTAGTCATGCATGGGAAGCCCCATAAAATTACATAAGTTTTCTGCAATAATACCAAACTGAGTTTTCTTTGATCCCTAAAACCCTAAAATATTCTACATGTTAGTCATGCATGAAAGCCAGGAAATTCGGCATATTTTTCATGCATACAATAATATACGAAACTGAATTTCTTGATCTAAAAACGAGAACATTACGCATGTTAGTCATGCATACAATAATACACGAACTGAGTTTTCTTTAATCTAAAACCCCAGAAACATTACGCATGTTAGTCATGCATAAGTGAGAAAATTCACCTGTTTTTCATGCATACAATAATACCCAAGCGGGTTTTCTTTGATCTAAAAACCCAAAAGATTCTACATGTTAGTCATGCATGAAAGCCAGTGCATGTTTCATTCATACAATAATACACAGGTGGATTTCTTGATCTAAAGCCAGAACATTACGCATGTTAGTCACATACAATAATACACCAAGCCCGAGTTTCAGTCTTAAAAACCAAAAAAAAACAGCATGTACAACATCACAAATTAGTCTTCAAACCCGAGAAAATTCAGCAAGTACAACATCACAAATTCAGTCTTAAAACCCAGAAGATTTATAAGACTGACATCACAAATTCAGCGTATTTATTCATTCAAGCGATCACATAGCAAATAACCAAATGCCATTTCCATGGCCCCGAACAAAATAACCAAGAGGAAAGATCCCTCACCTCTTGTAGTGTGTGGGATCAAATTTGGGTCCTCCAAACTAGCAACAATGGAGGATTTGCAGCTCCTCCTCCTTTCTCCTTCCTTTCTTCCTTTTTTCTGGTTTTTCTTTTGCTTTCCTTCTCTTCTCTCTTTTATGAATTTCCTCCCTTCCTCTCTGGTGATCTCTTGACGTAAGAACCCCTTCGATTCGATTTCTCCGCTACCTGAACCAATTCTCCTTGGTGCTTGACACATGGTACAAGCCATGGCAAGTGTCACCCATGCCAAACCATGCACCCGACTACTTCCCACTAATTTGCATGCATTCTAGGGTATGACACTTGGCCCTTGGGTGCCCAGTGTTCTATCTGGTGCCATGTATGCACTCTCATGCCACGTGTCAGCGATTAGTGCCACGGTAAGTAATCAGGGAATCAACGATTGTCTCGGGTTATTTCCTCGCATTAGGTCAAATGACATTTATAGTCAAAGCCAAAACCCTTCGCTTAGCTATAAAACCTAACCCTCAAAACCACTTATTCGAGTCAACCAAAGTACTAAGCATTCAAAGTCCCATCTCGCTTGAAACCCTAGCAGCTTAACCCTCATTCCCATGGCTCTGTGAATGACATCTAAAGAATGTCACGCATCTACCATTAGAATGCACCGAACCCTAAAGTACGACAAGTATCACCAAAGGAAAGACATTAAATGGCATTAAACCCTAGTTTAAAAGTTGGGAACCATAAATGTTGTACCCGGTGAATATCTGTGGAGCGATGAGGACAACCCGGCAGTTGTTCTCAAAACTAAGCTTATAGCAACCCTCCTTTCAGTTACAGGCTTAGCTGAAGCATCCTCGAGCGTCATCCTCAAGGGTAGTTCGCAACCGAGAAATGAGAGAAAGAGGAGAGAGTAAAGAGAGCAAAGTAAACCTAAAATGAAAAAGTTGCGGAAATCGTATAAAATTGAAAAGCTACTTAGGGTTACAAAGTCAGGGAGCTTAGCAGCTAATCCCAAAGCGTGGAAAATACAAAATGCTCTAAAATATGAAATTACATAAGGGACAAAATTGGTAATTTTATCAAACGGGTCGTTTGAATCAAAAACACCAAAACACAGTCGAAAGCACTTCTATTATAAAGAAATTCTCGTTAGCATAATAAAAATTTCGCTATTAGCTAAATTCCCCGCTAAATTTAGCTAAATTCTACGTAGATAGCTTAAAATGAAAATTTCGCTTAGCTGGCGTAATTTTCGCTTAGCTAGCTTAAATTTTCAGACGTAGCTTAAAATTTCGCTAGGCTTGCGAATTTTTCTTTCTATGATTGCGAAAAATTTCGCAATCTCAAATAAATTTTCGCAATCATAGCGAAAATCCTCGCCTCCCCGTTAAGCACGCAGATCCACCTTTCTTTCTCACTTCACATTTCTTCATTTTTTGAATGATGAAAACATACTAGAATGCCAAAGATTCAAGACATATCTTGACATCAAACTTGAACTAATTGGCCGAGGCATGCTAAAACCCGCAAATTACCAAAAAATAAACTCTAATGGAATCGCTGGGTACTAAGAGGACTCTAAGCACACATCAATCAAGCTTATTCAGAGTATGATTAGCAAGAAAAGCAATCAAAACCTATCTTGAATAGGGCTCAAAATAGCACTTTTGGGCACTAATCACACTCTAACCGACACGTTGCTAGTCCCTTAGCAATGGATAAAAAAAAATGTGGTATGTATGTCAGGTTTTTACAAAAAGTGTTTATGGTTCAAAAGTATATGTACGTAAGCTTTACCTTTAGTAAGAACAATTTACACCCCTGTATGAAAACCTATGAGATGAAAGAACAAAAACCATATAAGAACAAGTTTTAGGGGCAACATTCCGCTCCAAGGAAGTCAACTCGACCTAACCAAAATCTAATTGTTCCTAAGGTAACCCACCCCTGAGCCAATAAAATGCAAAGCTATTCCTCCCCCAACCTAGCTAAGCACGCTATGGCCTTAAACCTGCTGACCAACCTAAATAGGACTAGCTACACTCTTATTTCTTCCTTGATTGCAATGTGGTGCAATGCTAAAAACTCGACTTCCACCAAAGTCCGGTAACTAGTCCACCCCATGACTCCCAAGCAATTAAGGTTTAGGCATCGTCAAAAGGATCACTTGACCACAAACTCGTGTGCTTCACCCTGCATCCGAATGATTTCGAGAATTAAGCACCTGTGGCCAACACGCTTAAACTTCACTCCATCCACCCGCGTGTAGCTTAACACTAAGTCGATGACTCCTGTCCAATTAAGGCTTAGTGGCATCGGCTTTAAAGGTTCGCCATATACCCCTGGACATTGCCCGGTTTCAAGGAAAAGTCATTACTTGGCTTTTATTTTTCTTTTCTTTTCTTTTTCTTTTTCTTTTTCTTTTCTTTTCATTCGGGAAGACTACATTGTCTTTATACATGGGTACCACAAACCTATTATGGGTCGCCAACAATTTAAGGCCACATGGTAAAGCGGAAAGAGGTATATAGCTTCTCAACCTATTGGTACACTTGTGCGCAGTTGGTGTGAATTAGCTAAAGGAATGTTCAAGGTTGAATATGCTGAAATTTCAATTGACCAAAAAACTTGTGATCACGATGGAAATGTTCTAACATTAAGGTAACATACAGGGCTTCAATTTTTCAACTAAAGGCAAGAGTAGATACCCAAAATACAATTTAAAAATTAAAGAGAAACGAATTTAGCCACTGCAGGACATGTATTACCAGTAAAACTAAATTCCAAAAAATATGAAAATTACCTCTAACTGGCTTGGCATGGGAATGTAAAAATCAAAGAATGGAACTGTACCTCCTCAAACATGGTGGTTGGAAAAGGGGTGGTCATTTCCATTTGTTAGTGTTACTGCAGTTGTCAACATAAAGTGAAATCAAGCAAAAATTTTAAACAAAAAGAAATTTAATCAAAATTAAACAATAAGATCGCTGGCTTTGGGACCAGCAGAGCCACCGAACGTGTGGGATCATGGACTCGTGGAGGGTCCGTATGAGAATTTCTCCCCGACGTCATTGCACAACATATGGCTTCACCTTCGTCCATTGACTTTGATCACCTCGTTCATTTGGATTGAGTAGGTCCACTCCGAACCATCGGGTACGCCCGTCGAACACTAACGGACCCGTCCATCGCGACTCGAGTCATTCCTAAATACGGAGCTGAGTCATATAGGAGGACTTCTTTAGTCCCCCTCCGCTTGAAATTCTTCCCGCTTATCATTTGATCATGCCATTTTTTTTTATCTTTCCTTTGCAATTTCAAATTCAAGTAGGCATCATTTCGTATTTCTTTCCAACTCATCAGATCGAGGAATCTCGACTGCTCTACTTGGGATCCATGTTCACTTCTTCGATTGCCCACCATGCCTTGTATTCGATTCCACTGGAAGGTGACATGCCTTACCATAGACCACAACCGATAAGGGACATTCCAGCGGATTGTCTTGAAAGCCATTCTCAGAGGCCCACAAATGAATCAAGCGCTTTGATGGACTGGGCTCTTTCCCTCACATATTTACCACCTTCATTAAAATTATTTTAATCTCTCTCATAGCAGTTCTATCACCACTCGTTTCGAGGATGGTAAGGGTGGCCACTTCATGTTTCACAATCGTATTTAGCCATGAGGTTTTCAAAAGGTTTGTTACGTAAATGTGAACTCCATCGCTAATAATAGCTTTGGTACCCCAATCTAAAAGATGCTCGTTTCTCAAGAATTTAAGCACCACCAGGGTCATCGGGTTTTACAGGGGATTGCTTGAACTCCATTTGGATACATAGTCCACTCCTCTCAAAATGTATGTATGACCATAAGATGTGGGAAAGGTCCCATGAAATCGATGTCCCAAAAATCGAAAAGCTCGACTACTAAAATCGAGTTCGGGGCATCATACGACGATTCCAGAGCCAACTTCCCGAGTCTTGGCATCTATCACACACCCCGGCACATTTGGCGTGCTCTTTAAACAAGGAGCGCCAAGAGAAACTAGATCAACACCTTCATTGTAGTCGAAGCAAAGTGGACCACCACAGCACTCTCGTGGCAAAGGGTCTCGTAATTCCCCTCATTGCTCCTCCCCGTGCACACACTTCCCGATTATTCGACCGCACAAGATTTGAACAAGAAGGGCTCTTCCCAATAATATGAGTGGATCTTCGCAAAGAAATACTTCCTATCATATTCTTTCCAATCAGATAGGATTTCTCCTATGGCGAGGAAGTTAGCAATGTGAGCATACCAGGGAGCTTTTTCCAAATGTGATTAGGGATCATTCTTCTCAGAAATTCATCATCGACGGGGGTGGGCCATGTGTGTCATGGGTTATCATATTCCTCGAGAGATGATCTGCCACAACATTCTCTACCCCCTTCTTTGCCTTTAATTTGCAAGTTGAACTCCCGAAGTAGAAGAACCCATCGGATAAGCCTTGCTTTGGCATTTTGCTTGGTCAGGAGATATTTCAAAGCGGAATGGTCTGTAAAAATGACTATATCTGACCCGACCAAGTATGCTCGAAACTTGTCTAAGGCGTAGACTACTGCCAACAATTCCTTCTCTGTGGTAGTATAATTCCTTTGTGCTTCATTCAAGGTTTTGCTTGCATAATAGATTACATGAGGTTTTCCATCCTGCCGAGCACGCCTCCGATAAAGAAGATCACTGCGATCACACATCACCCTCAAAAGGCAACTCCGGCTAATTAGGTGCTCTACGGTGCTCGTACTATTGGTGCGGTAGTCAAATGGGACAAGGCTCTTGAAGCGCTCCGGCATTATCGTTCAACAATCAACGTCTTACAGGAGCTTGTAGGGGTTTGCCGATCTTGAGAAGTCTTTGATGAATCTTACGCCCAGAAGCACATGACCAAGGGAATTTCTGCTTGTTTTTACATTTGTTGGAGATGGCAGCTTGGAGATGAGTTCAATTTTTGTTTTGTCGACTTCTATTCCCCTGCTGGAAATAATGCGTCGGTCTGATTCCTTGTTGCCATAAAATGGAACTTCTCCAGTTAGGCACCGGGTTCTTCTCCTATGCACCTGCATGAAGGATGGCTCCAGTTAGTCGGACATTCTTCAAATCGCCTCCATACCGCAGGTGATCTCACATCCATGTATACTTCCATTATACGTTCCACCATATCTAAACATACTAAGCATACATCGAAAAGTGTTGAGAATTTGTAAGGCAAGGCATTCTCCTATAATATACGTGCGAATAGACAAGTAAAGGTAGTCTTTTCCTGATCCTCTAGTGCAATCTCTATCTGAAAGTACCCTGAATAACCATCCAAAAAGCAATAAGTGGATGCCCGAAACTCTCAAAGGCGATCGATGATAGCGGGTAGTCTTTTCTTGTTACCTCCCATTGGGGCGCCTCCTATAGTCTATGCACACTCTCCACCCGGTGGTAAGTCGGGTCGACAATTCTTCTCCCTTTTCATTTCAGGTTGTCACTCGACTTCTTTGGGCACCACAGGTTGGGCTTACCCAAATGCTATCGAAATGGGGTAAATAATCACAGACTTGGAGCAATTTCTGGGACTTTCAATGCGAGACTACTTCACATGAAGTGGGGGTTCAACCTCAGTGTAGGCGCTATGACCTTAGACTCCTCTTAGGTAAAATGTGATGGGTGCTTGATTGATGGGTTTATGCCTTTTAAATCGAAATTTTCCACCCATTGCTTGCTTGTTCCTTTTGAGAAGGTGCGGCGGGTTATGTTCTAATGAAGTGGTGCGATGATAATCCCTGGCCCAGGCATTACCATTCTCTTCCCGGGGGTGCATGCTTTAACTCAAGCCCCAGGAGGGGTTTGAGCTCTAGCTGTTGAGGTTCCTTTGGTTCATCACCCAGGTCAATAGAGTAGAACTTCTATTTTTCTCCTCGATTACCCACGCCTAGCTCATGCATTGAGGTTCTTCTTGCTTTAAGAATTCGGATAACTCACGGGGTTATCATCTTGCTTCCTCTTGCTCATTAGCCCGTTCTTCAAGAATTGCATCTATTATACAAACTTCTTCACAGTCATCTTCCTCTGAGTGCATATGCCTTTTACTCAAATGAAAGATATTGAGTTCTAAGGTCATATTCCCAAAATGTGAGTTATAACCCCATTGATGAGTTTATTATGGCATTCCAGGCGCCAGAATGGCCTCTAATATGATGGGCACATGATTGGCTCTGCTTTGCAACCCGGCTACGTGTCGAAGTCAGGCCAAAATCAATTGGATGTCAAAAACCTCAGCCATATTAAAACATCCATCAATGATTGTATCAATTATTTAATAGTCTATTCATTAGATTCTTAGTCATTAGGTTTAAGTTCTTAAACCAGTTGCTTGCCTGGAATCGGCAAAAAAGGTTCCCTGGCTCCAAGTCTGTGATTGCTTCTCCAACATTGCCTCAATCTTCATAGAGGTGCCCCGAAATCTGGGTCTTTATATTTCATAGGTCTTGCACTCGATGATAACCTCCCTTGCCAGTCAAAAGACCTTTTTATTTACATTGAACCTTTTACATTACTCAGTCCTTAAAATTTTGCATGGTGGGGACTTGTTTGATTATTCATAAGGAAGTCTTACTTTCCTTCGTCTTGGACCTCCTTCTTAAGACCTCTAGCATTCTGTTTTGGTGCTTGAATTTTCTTTTCGGAAACTGTGGGAATGGAGGTGTTGTACAGTCTTAACCTCTTCTGTTGTTATTTGTTCTTCTTGTGGCGGGTTATCTACTGTGGGGGCTGACTTAACTTCTCATTTGCAAGGGTTCTTGGTCTCGTTCTTTACCTTCTTAATGTCACCACTTGCCTTGACCATCAATTCTTATATTTGGATCATTAGTTGAGCCTATTTCATACATTCCCATACGATGTTCTTTGTGGCGGGAAGAGAATTTCTCCTTTCAAAACCTTCAACTGCGGTTGCCTGACCTCGAAATCTCATAGTGCTGCTGTCCGGTTTCTGTTGAGTGAGCTTTTGGCTACTTCAATTCGATTAGTCTACGTTCAACACGCCGTTCTTCTACAAACGTGCCTATCACTTTACTTAAATTCAGGTGCTGCTGTAGGAAAGAAGGTGGAAACGGTGCATTGTTGTGTTGAAGTGGAGCCAAATTGTATTGATATCTGTAGGAATATATGCAAGGGGTTTTTGGCTTAGCAGCCAGGGTTTGGATGATTTCTCCAATTAGGGTTATAGGTGTTGCCATATGGAGCATTTATGGGTGGCTTATTTTGATTCAGGACATGGCATGCTCTTGACAGTGCTCCCCAGGATGACTATTTGTCTGACAATCAAAACAAGATGGATGAGATGCAGGCAACTCGGTTACTGCTTGCATTTCGTGTTGGCTTCTCATTTCAGGCTCCTCCCAACGCCCGAGGTTAAAGTGTTCGATTTTGCTGTCTCGTGTCTTCGGGGAAGGTGCATAAATGCCCCCCTACGGTGGTTGAAGGCCTTGATCTTTGAGCTTCCCTTGAGTTGATTCATCCCATGCCTTTGAGGTTTTCGGCTACATAGTTCAAAGTCCATGGCCTCATCACAGGTTTTGCTCAAAAGTTACCTCCACACATGGTTTCAAATAGCTGCTTCATGGCGGAGACATACCATCATAAAAATGATTACTTCTTTCCATATCAAAACCATGGTGTGGGCAATGCATTGATGGTTTCCATGAATCTTTCCTGACACTAATAAAACTTCTCGTTGTCAGAGCAGAAGGGTGTAGACTGTCTCTTAGTATTGGTCTTTGTTTATGTGAAGAATTTCTTCAAGCTTCGACTTGGAGTTCGGCCCCATTCCTAATTGTCCTTGGCCTGAATAAGTTGAGCCATATTTTGGCCTTATCTTTTCGGTGTCGGAGATGCTTTCGACTTGAGCAAATCCATGTGGACCTCCTTCTAGCCAAGTTGTGCATACTTCCTCGAATTCTGGATATGGTATAAGGATTCTCGTTCTCCATTCCATGGAATGTGGGAGCGAGGGCACAAATAGGGCCTTACACTTCACATCATCAAGCGGTGGTATGATGCGAAGAGTGCACTCACCCTAGGGTGCATGTGATCCCTATTCGACTGTTAGTTCATGGGGAGTGCCTGTTGACTTCTTTGTTCTCGGGTAGAGGATCCATTTGATCAACGTAATGCCTTTGATTTCCTGACCTTGTTGATTAATTGCGCTCCTTTCTTTGCAATCTGCACGATATCCTGCGATACACTTGCATAAGCACCTGTTACACAAAATGAGACAAAACAAGAACACAAGCAGAAGCTTGCAGAAGAAGATTAGGTGTTAGCCAAACAAAGCGCTGTAAAATAAGCAGTGCGATGGCGCGAGTGAAGAAAGCTTGCGGTTCACGCACTAAAATTCAAAAGGGCCAGAAAGATTTTGACACTTGCAATGTGGATTACAAGTACACATCAACTCATCATCGTGGTTGGCACCATCCTGGCAGCCATTTGATTCGTGCCTGTTAGGGTATCAGGAATCAACAAAATTTATATCCTAAGTTCCTCCTCTTCTTTGTAGTCAATCTTTGTTGGTATAGCGATCTAGAAGTCGAACACGAGATGGGTTTTCATCCCACAGATGGTTGCATTAGTGTTTGAAAATGGTGGGGCTTTTGTTTGGATTTTCGAGTTTTGTTTAAAAAACGAGGAAGTGGTTTGTTCGGCAGTTATGATAGTAAGCTTAAATGAAAGTGTGAAGTGGCAGCATGAAGGCTTAGGTCTCACTGGCTTGAGTAACATGGGGGTATTACGAGTGTCACGGGTTATTTCTCGCATTGAGTGAAATGACTAAATTAATTAAGCCAAAGCGGGATCTTCGTTTAGCTATAAAACCCTAACCACAAAAACCCTCCTTTTAGTCAACTTGAGTACTAAGCATTGAAGTCCATTCAGGTTTGGAAACCACAGCGAGTTAACCTCATTCATGGCTCGTAAATGACATCTAAAGAATGTCAGTGCATCTACCATTAGGAATGCAAGACCACTAAACATGACAGAGTATTGACGAAAGGAAAGACATTAAATGGCATTAAACCCTAGTTTGGAAAGTTAGGAACCATAAATGTTGTACAACATTGAGCAAGGGCAATCTGCGTGACCCCAACCAAGCTAGCAACCCTCTCTTCTAAGGCTATGAGGCTTGTGACATCCATGAGTTTGTCATCCTCAAGGGGGTGTTTGTGACTGAGAAAAATGAGAGAAAGGAGAAAGAAATGAGAAATAAACTAAAATGAAAAGTTGTAGAGCTATTATAAAAATGGAAAAGTTACTTGGGGTTACAAGTTTGTGGGAGCTTATATGGCCAATCCCAAAGTATTGAAAATACAAAATGCAAATATGAAATTACATAAAGGCAAAATGGTAATTAATCAAAACATTGTCGTTTGGAATCAAAAACACCCAAAACAAAAGTAGAACAATTTCGCTATAGATGAAATTTAAGCTAGCATAGCGAAAATTGTGCTAATGGCAAATTCATAACTGGCAATTCTGGAGATAGAATGGAAAATTTAAGCTAGCTACAGTATTTTAACTGGCTTTGAAATTTTCACTATGATTGCGAAATTTTCGCAATCCCAGCGAAATTTTCGCAATCATAGCGAAAATCCCTGGCCTCCTTGTTTTGCTACTGCATCCACCTTTCTTCAAATCCACTTCACATTTCTTCATTTTTTGAATGATGAAAACATTGTGAATCCTCAGCATTCAACACATATCTTGACATCAAACTTGAACTGGTGGTGAGGCATGCTAAAGCACACCCAAAGTTACCCAAAATAAACTCGGAATGGAATCAGTGCTAATTGCCAGAGGACACCGCACACATCAATTGGCTTAATTCATATGATTAGTCTGTAGCTTTCAAAACCTATCTTGAATAGGGCTCAGCTGCTACTTTGGGCACTAATCGGTCACCACGATTGGCTCGTAGGCCTCGAAATACGTAAAATCCGTCTCGGGTCGGCGTAGTTTATTTGTTTCTACGATTCATAAGACGATTCTAATGGCGTGATCTGTTTCATCATCACGAGGAGTCTAGAAAATATGGGTTTTGTTTGTGCAGTCAAATGAAATTAGGTCGCTCATTTTCAGAAGAAAATAATAATAATAATACGCTTTTCCCGGATTTCATAGTTCTCCTCCCGCCACTTCGTCCGAAATTCCCACATATACAAACAATCAACCACATGCATATGCAGTCATTTAAAACATTAATGACTAAACGCACCTTCCCTTCAAGCCAAGAAGGGATAGTTTGTGTGTCACGGTGTCCTGGCAACCACTTGTCACCTCCTCGACTCCTCGGTCTTGCCATAACACCTTCACAAGCCTCCGCAGTCTTGCCCGCATAAAACACATACCGGCTATCCATGATCTTTTCTCCCTCCTCGAAGGTCCACTCTGCATCAAACAAGCTCACCTAATCCATTATATGAGTTGGATCTGGGTATACTTAGGAGCATGGGCGTAATGCCTCATGAGCGATTCGACAAGCTTCAAAGCTGACAATGCTAGCAGATGAGCAAGCCACGCTACCCTCTCTAGTACCTGCAGAGGTCAGTGTACTCGGCGGCCAAACTTCCCTCTTGCGAGATCTAATCACTCCTCTCTTAGGCATCACCTTCAAAGAGACATGATCCACCCTTGAACTCAAATTAGGTAATTAGTACATCGACATAACTCTTGTCGGCTCACGAAGCGTGAGGCAACCAGTATCATACCCACTTGTCAGGGTGTCTCTAGTAAATCTGGATTGATGATGGAGCTCTCTCCCTACGTCCAACATATCGATTGTCGACATGTCCTCCGTAGAGCCTCATAGGGCGCCATCGGTCTCGCGATCATTTGTTATTGTGGCGAACTCTATCAGGGCAAGTGCTCCTCCATTACCCGAGATCAAAACATGCTCGCGGCATGTCCTCTAGGAAATCCCGAATAGTCGCTACGATTGACCGTCCGTCTAAGGATGAAAGCGGTACTCATCGAAATTGTGTCCCCATGGCCTTACGGAAACTCTTCGAACTGGCTAATAATAGGGATCGATCCCAGATACTATGGAGACTAGAACTCATGCAGCCGTCTTATCTCGTATATACAACTGTAGGAATTCCTCAGTGTGAAGGTCAAATCCGCCGCAGCCGGAAAATGTGCCGACTTGGTGAGTCGGTCCCACCTCTTATATCGCGTCATGCTTAAAGCGATGTCAGGTGGCAAAGTGAGTCCATGAAGTCCATCGTGATGTGCTCCAGCTCCACTCTACTATCTCCGATGGTGGAGTAGCCTGTTGTCCTCGGTGCTGACCTTGACCTGCGCACGTAAGACACCGTCCAGACAAATGCGACATGCCTTTTCATCCAGCTCGATGTCTTGTGAAGATCATGATCATCTTCGTGCCACTTGGATGCACAGCGAATCAGGAGTAATGGAACTCCCTGAGGATCTCCTCCCTCAAATCAGTCGATTGGGGGACCACAACCCGTCCGCTATACAGAAGACTACCATCTGTGTGGATGGCACAGCCTTAAATCTGCGTATGATTGTACTGCATTACGATGGATACTGATTGCGTCACACTTTGGGACTCGCTCTGCTTTCAGTAGAGAAGCGGTAGCCATCATACTTCCCAGTACGAGCTTTACTCGCCGTCGCTACTGATCTAAAGCGCGGCTATCTTGAGCGTCCACCGTTTCCGGAGCGATGCCTTGATACTCCACGTGACTTTATTTCGCGCATCGGCCACGGTTGCCTTGGGATGGTAATCTGAGTGAAGTAAATAATCTTCAAACTCCATCCCTATGGCGCCTCATGTTGAGGTCTCATTTGCGTGAAGATGTATTGAGACTTTTGTAGTGCGAAAACACCTCGGCACTCACCATATAGTGATGACCTTAAATCTTAGGGCGAAGACTGAGTGACAACTCCATGTCATCTGTGGGAGTAGTGCGCTCGTGATTCTTCTTCTTAGAGAACCATAAAGCCACAGCCTTCACGGTACGCCAGACACACTAATTAAGATCGCCGAGCATCACGGTACCTTGTGTACCTCACAATCCTTTAGGGACTATTAGAATGGGGCGTGAGTCACCTCTTGATTCCTAGAGCAGCTCGCTCGCATGAGTCATCCCATACAAACTTGACCTCCTTCTGGTCAATCTTGTCATAGGCGCTAGTGGGAGAATCCTCATAAGCCTCCTATAATACTGCCAATCCCGAGAAACTACGTATCTCAAGGCGACTTCGGTCTCTCCCGACTCATGGCCTCGACCTTCAGGGTCCGGCGACCTTTGAAGCTAACACCATGTCCCGAAACCTACCAGTAAGCCAAAACTTCGCACTTCTTGAACTTGCATGCAAGCGTGATCCCTCAAAGTTATAGTACAATTCTCAAGTGATCCTTTATCCTCCACCTCCAATTTAGGAGTAAAAAAGATCGGGATGTCATCAGCAAACACCACCACAAATTGATCTAAATAGGGTTGGAACACACCACTGATATTCATGAGGCCCCGTGGATAAGCGATTGCATTACCGTGATCAAAGGGCATCTTAGTAAACTTCAAGTGCCCGTACCGCGTCACGAGTGAATTTGTCTTAGAGATGGCTGCCTCTAACTCTCAAGCGATAGTAGCCCGGTCTGGAAGGTCTATCTTAGTAGACTCGCTCCGCCTGATTGAGTCAAGCAGTCGTAATCCTCAGTGTGGATGCAGATTCTTGGTGTAACCACAATTGTATGCATGTCGATGCATAGTCGAAGGTCTTATCCTTCTTTTCGCAAATGAGGCCGGAGCGCCCCCGTGAGTGAGTGCTTGAGTCTGTGAGCCCTTGCTTGATATCTGTGCTCTACGGACCTTGAGCTCTGCGACTCAATCGGCGCCATCCTATGCGGAGTCATAGAAATGGAGTGACGTGCGGATCTTGACTACGTCACGGAGAGTCTACTCGCCGATGGGTAGTCTGACAACTCATCGGAAAAACATCCTTGTACTATAAACTTTTTTGAGGTAGACTCATATCTGTCTCTCGTCCTCTAAGTAAGGCTAGCTGCTTGACCCATCATTTTGTGCCATGTCGTGAATCGTACCGCGATTATGGGGTGAAGCTATCGATCTTTTATTTCCTTGAAGCAACCTGGTATCGTGCGGTGTGTGGCGGCAACTCTCATACGGTCACAATCTATGACAGCTTGGAGTGTCTTGTCGGCTTGATCCATCCAGAGGATGACCTCGAACTTCCCCGACATGTCCATGGTGATTAGTGAAAAGTGCTATTTTGAGCCACATTTGAGATAGGTTTTGAGTGCTTTCCCTGCGCTAATCGTATCAATTAAGCCAATTGAGGTGTTCGTATCCACTTAGGTATCACTTATGCCATTTGAGGTTATTTTTGATTATTTTGCGGGTTTTGCATACCTTGGGAGTTCGATATCGAGATAATGCGGAACCATGAAAGATTCAGAAACTATTTTCAGCCATCACGAATGCAGATGTAATAAAAATGAAAGGCAAAATAGTGAAAAAGTAATGCGATGAAGGTCACGATAGGCAAAGCGCAGTGAAGAGCAGGCAGCCCGGAAATTTATTATGATTGCAAAATTTATTTGGGATTCTGCAAGGCCCCATAACCATAGCGAAAATTTTGCAATCCCTAGCGAGAGTGGGAGAGATTTCTCTAGGCTAGCGAAATTTACGTACATAGCGAAAATCAGCGTGCCTAAGCGAAATTCTCCATTTCGCTATCTCCACCAAATTTCGCTAGGCTAGCGAGAATTTACAGCTAATAATAGAAATTCCTTTGTGCATAAGCGAGGAGATTTGATTTAATATCTCTGTGCAGTTTGCTGAAATTGTGAGAAATTTATTATTAGCGAAAATTTTCGCTATCTGTAATTCATTATCCTAGAAATTTTAAGCTATCTAAGCGAAATTCTCTGTATATGAAATTCACCTTGTCAATTTGTGTAGTGTGCCAAACGACCAGTTTTGGTGTATTACCTCCTTATCCCTTGTATGAGCCAATATTTTAGGCTTTCTTGTATTTTCACACTTTGGGTGGCCTATAAGCCCCATGATTTTGTAACACTAATGACTTTATACAACTTTTTATTTTCCCGCAGCTTTCTTTTTAGGGTTTGCTTTGCTCTCTTCTCTCTTCTCTTTCTTTCATTTTCTAGGAGTGCAAACACTCTCCTTGAGGATGTGACTCAAGAGATGCTTGGCTAAACTATATAATACAGAAGATGAGGGTTGCTAGCTTGGTTCTAGGCTACTACAGGTTGTCCTCATGTTTTAAATGCTACAGGTACTGTATTTATGGTTCCATATCTTCCAAACTAGGGTTTAATGCCATTTAATGTCATTTCCTTGGTCAATACTTACCATGCTTTAGGGTCCAGTGCATGCTTAATGCTAGATACCTTGTTATCCTTTAGATAGCCTTCTGACCGAAATGAGGTTGAGTGCTAGGGTTTTAAAGCGAAAGGGGCTGAATGCATAATACATGTTGACTCAAATAGGAATTAGTTACTTAGGGTTAGGTTTTATAGTTAAACAAGATCCGGTTTTGGCTTTGACTATATGTCACTTGCCATAATGCGAGAAATGACTGAGGACACTTTATTGGCCCATGTTGTCGGCTAGTAACCCGAGCCTTCAAAGTTACTATTCACACTTCATTTTGACCATTCTTTGTTGGCTAGTAAACAAACAACTCCAGCTGTTTTGAAATGAATCCAAATCCAAACTAAAAGTCTCACCATTTTCAGCAGTCCCAGTCATTCATGGGATGAAACCCGTCCGTGTTCGACCACAGACATTATCTTTGTAGTAGCTTGACTACGGTGGGAGAACATAGGAAACAAATTTTGTTGATTGGCTCCGCCACTAAAATTGACGCGAATCCAATGACCACTAAGGTCATAGTGAGTAGAATCGAGAGATCTCTAACTCATCCTCGACCTCCAGATCAATTCTCTCCTTAGTCCCACAGGGAGGAGCTCGCATCTGATAAACCGTCCTAAGGTCTCAACCTCTAAGCCCGATACTGCGCACGAGATGCGTGATAAAGGAATACGATGCACAGAATTAGTGCTGCCCTTGCCCACGAGCGAAGAGTAGAAATGTACTGAATCACTTCAGCGTCTTTGCCTCGGCCTGCGATGTCGCGAGACACGCCCACCCCAGGCCTCAGGAGTCATACGTACACTCGCCCTCGGCCTGGAAACCCGTACTGGGCCCACTTTGGCACAATCGTAAACGCTCGATGCTCGTGTCGCACCTGAGGCGTCACGTTCCTGGCCCGTGTTGGGGTAAGGAGGAACATACTGAGTTTGCTCATGTCCCACTGTTGACTGGGACTATGGCGTCCACGATCCACGAAACCCACATGCTCCCCAGGGCGATTCAGCCTCATGTGTCGGTGACAGCGGTGGAAACATCATCTTCCCGACGCAGTAACTGGGACGGCCTTGGCCTGTTGGCTTCTGACCCGCCCACAGAAACCCTCGTGGGCAGTCCTCTTAACCGAGCACGAAGAAGAAGCTTGGCTCCCCATAACTTCTTATTCTTAGCACCGTATCTCGATGCTCTGGCGTCATCATCGCTTTCGATAATCAAGGTTGTACTAACCATTGAGTCCATATCTTGTAGGTTATGTCCTACAATCTTGCCCCGGATGGACAACTTCAACCCATCCTCGAACTTCCTGACCTTGGCCGCGTCAGTGGCCACATAATCATCCCGAAACATACTTGACTCTGTGAGATGGCTGCGTACTCAAGTGCGATCATCGTCCTGTCTCATTTCAGGAACTCTCGGACCTTCGTATGTCTAGCCGGAAGTCGGAAGAGTACTCCCCCATGGATAATTAGCGAAAATCATCCCATGTCATAGTCTCAAGTCCGCAGAGTCGTGACCAGCTCCCGCGGATCGGGACTCACCCTCGGCTGGAATCGAAGCCGGTGTAATCCGGAGTAGTGATAGGGTGATCTCCATGGCCGGTCTCTCGATACGACGGAACCAGTGGTCTCGGCTTCCATCAGATCCCTCCTTCCAGTGACGTCCAGGGGATGGTGTGCCTTGAACCTCACGGAGTGCGGCACCTCACGACCTCCCAGGCGCATCGGCTGTGGAGGTACGTGGTATCGCGACACCCGTGGCCTCTATTAAGACTTTCTTGATCAAAAAATAGGTGGTGGTCGGCCATCACCCAGTTGATGACATCTAC
Organism: Tetrastigma voinierianum; assembly: GCA_016808115.1. Classification (NCBI taxonomy): domain Eukaryota; kingdom Viridiplantae; phylum Streptophyta; class Magnoliopsida; order Vitales; family Vitaceae; genus Tetrastigma; species Tetrastigma voinierianum. The sequence goes on from JAEQBH010006860.1 coordinate 46,192, forward strand.
ATGAGTCCTGCAACATCTTCTGACAATTCGAACAACAAGTTTAGAATCATTTTCGTGTCCAAGCTGTTAGCACACATGCCGATTGATAATATACTTAATATCTAGGAACCATCAGTTTTGTTTCCCAGGAACTCCTGGGTTCACGTTTCTCAACCCTAGTGTTGCATTTCCTATATACATCCTACCACGTATATAATTCACGTAGTCTGATCATGCATACAATCAAAGCATAAACTAGAAAACACAATGCATGTTGTGATGCAATCTATCTCGTGGACTCTGAGTATCTTACCCAGGACCTTGATGCAAACTATGACCATGGCCCTAGAAGCCCAAGTCCCTCAAGCTAGGTGCTGAGTATTGCCTATGCTACGTGCAAGGCTGTGACACCCCTGAAGCCGGAAGTCCGTTTGACTGCCGTCTGACTTGTGTCTCATATCATGGAGACCCGTACGTAGTCAAAATGACCCGATAAGGCCCATCGTCCATACTCATCCATATGGTTAAAAGACCATACATTTCTATAGATCAAGAGTTATTACATCACTTCTATTACAAACATATATTAAAACTAGTTGGATTTCTAATATACTTTTCAAAACAAGATCAAGGCGTACAGTTTGACCCGCCCGTAAATCCGGCCTCTGGGAGGCGTAAATGCACTGTGCATCCTGTACTTGAAGGGGGTCCACGGCAGGGGTAGGCTAACGTCCAGTAGGGATGAATCCTATAAGGGCTATTTCCCTCAGTTTTATGTAAATGAATTTCACGGTCGAACTGACAACCAATGCAATGCGTACATGTTATCTATCATGGAAAGTCTACGTGCATGTAGCGAGGCGACCTCTACATGCCCCAATCTGCAAGATTGACCTCAGACCCACCACCCGATGCAAGTGCCAATGGGAAATCAGTCGCTGGAGTCGGTTTAGGCTCCCGTCACCTTGCCTGTAGTCTATGTGATATTCATTTAATCGTTTACGTGTCTTTTTGGGCAACATAGCACCCCGAGGAGTCTCAGCGGGTCTCTTATCCCTCCAGGCATTTTCGGGCTTTCCGCGGTGAATCTGATGTCTAACCGGGTTTCGGGCTTTCACGAGGGGGTATCTATCCCTACTTGCTCGCAGGCATTTCATTTTTCATTTTCTTTTAACGCTATGGAACTTCGATTGGACTTTGTCCCATTCCCAAACCCACGATTCAACACCCAATGCGTGCCAATCGGTACCATGTACTCACTCTCATGTAATATTGGTGTTCTTTACTTTTACCAATGCAATGCAATTTGTATCCTCAAACCCATGACCAATGTATGAACCTCTGTAAGACATTCTACCTTTGCACTTTGTGTGTACTATGAACACTCATGTCTAATGCATACAACATTTCATATATTCGGTTTCAACATCAATAGACATGCAGTCATGTTAATATTCCACACATTAGTCGATACATCACATAAGCATACTACATCTTTTTCTATCATTGGTTTTCATTCATATCAACACATCTTCAAGCATGTATTAACATAATTCCCACCATTACTTAGGCAAATGATCTTGTAGCTCCATATTCCCAGTGGACATAGTATGTCGATCATATAACTGCTACATGCCAAGAAGTGGCCATGTTCAAGCACAACACATTACAGCAATGTTTTGAAACACACGTATTAATAACAATTACTAAGTTTTTCGGCACAGATGTACCTATTTCAAATGAATGGCTATGGCTAGATTTTGGAACTCCATGAACTTTCCATAGTCGAGAACACTAAATCGAGATTCGGATGGAAAAGTTATGCTTTAAACAACGAGGCTAAAACCCGAAAAATCACGCATGTTAACCATCATGACAATGATACACCAAGCGATTTTCTTTCGGTCCACAGAACCAGGAAAATTTCATGTTAACCATGCAAGCAATGATACCAAAGCGATTTTCTTTGATCTAAAAACCCCAGATTACGCATGTTAGTCATGCATGAAAGCGAAATTCGGCATGTTTTCATGCATGCAATAATAAATAAGCCAGATTTCACCAGTCTAAAGCAGAACGTGCATGTTAGTCATTCATCTGATAATACACAAGCTGATTTTCTTTGATCCTAAAAACCGAAACATTACGCATATTAGTCATGTGACTATAAAATTCTGCTAAGTTTCATGCATACGTATACGCAATGAGTTTTCTTTTGAGTCTAAAAACCTAAAATATTCTACATATTAGTCATGCATGAAAGCCAAGGAAATTCTGGCATGTTTTCATGCATCTGATAATCTATAAAGCGAATTTCTTGATGCAAAACCGAACATTACGCATGTTAATCCGCCATACAATAATACCTGGCCAGTTTTCTTTGATCTAAAACCAAGAACATTATGCATATTAGTGTGCATGGAAATGAGAATAATGCATGTTTTCATGCATACGATAACTCTGAAACTGAGTTTTCTTTGATCTAAGCAGATTCTACATGTTAGTCATGCATAGAAAGCCAGGAAGTGCACATGTTTTTCATTCACACAATAATACACCAAAATTGGATTTCTTGGTCTAAAACCCCGAGAACATTCACACTGTTAGTCACATACAATACATAACCGAGTTTGATCCACAAAAACCAAAAAAAACGCTATCAAACATCCACAAATTGATCTTCAAACCCGAAGAATTAAGTAGTACATCTAAATTGATCTTAAAAACCGGAAAGAATTCGGCATGGACAACATCACAAAATTCATATTTATTTGTTCAAGCAATCACATAGCAAACTCAACCAAATGCCCATTTCCAGCTGAACCAAGGAAGCAACTTAAAGGAAAGATCCTCGCCTCTTGTGAGTCAGTGGGGATCAAATTTAGGTCCTCGAACTAACAACAATGGAGGATTCGCTCCTCCTCCTTTCTCCTTCTTTCTTCCTTTTTTCTGGTTTTTCTTTTTGCTTTTCCTTATATTCTCTCTTTATGAATTTCCTCCCTTCCTCTCTAGGCCCGATCTCACAGTGAAACCCTTCAGTTCCCGGTTCTCTCTTACACAAGACCAATTTATAGCAATTGCTTGACATGGTACAAGCCATGGCCAAGTGTCACCATGCCAAGCCATGCACCAACTACTTCCCACTAATTTGCATGCATTCTAGAGGTATGACACTTGGCCCATAGGTGCCAAGTGTTCCCCCAAATCTTGGTACAATGTGGCATGCACTCTCGTGCCGCGTGTCACCCCCTTGATTAACTCGTCAGGCCTCCCGAAATACGTAAAAAATCATTTGTCTCGAATTCGACGTAGTTGTTTAGTTCTACTAATTCGCGAGATGATTCTAATGGCGTGATCCGTTTGTCATCTGAGGTTTAAAAAAGAAGAATCTGGGTTTTGTTTGTCACCCAGTCAGACGAAATTACGGTCGCTCATTTAGGAAGAAAAAAAAATAATAATATCCATAGCTTTTCAGGGTTTCACACATAAACTCATAAACAAGAAGCCTTTGATCATCCTCAGAGCAATAACCAATTAATTTAACCAAGTCGGATGGAGAGATACTTATTAAGGGAGTCTTGACTTGGCATACAATTGAAACATGAAAATATCCATAAATTATTGGAGAAGTAAAAGCAAAATAAACATAATAAGTAAATAAAATCAATGAAGGGTGTGTCATACAAGCCATTCTTTATGACCCTGAAGTCCATCATGATTTGAGGTTTTCAGCACACCAGCAGTAAGCCTGTACTATTCCAAAATTTTCCCTGTCACGAGATTATAAAACTCCACCTAAGCTGTGAACTCCCATATAGTCAATCCCATAACAATCAGAATCACAGTATTCAATCTACGAACATGAGAGGGCCTTTGGTATCATTAAAATCAACATTGGAAGGAATTGGGAATGGGCCAAATTCTCCTCTTCTTAGATATCCAGTGACACCGACCGATTTTCCCCTTTATGAGTTCCTTGATAGTCCATGGTGCTTCCAAATCAACTTTGTTCCTGAACTTCAATCCTTTAAGGAAAAATCTCCCAGTGCCGTCCTACTTTATCGAACAATTAAAAGTGTCCGTCCTTGTCGGACCACAAATCGAACATCGGAGTCTCTGACGGTCGTGATACCTTCAATTGCTCGTCGGAACTCCGCAGAATGTAACTGTGAGGCTCTCTCCACAACCTCCAGGGCCTCTCCAGCTCAGCCTCTTCCCTCATCTCGTATATCTTGCGCTCAAGCGACCTTATTTAGAACTGGAGTAGTTGTTTTTTCTCTTGCATGCGCTTCCATTGCCATTTCGGTACGCCTCCGGTGGTTCTCGGGACCCACCCATGCGAATCGATGGCCGTTTTGGTGGAAGCTGTGCGAGCCTAGTGAAAAATTTGAGGCAGTTTTGTTTCGAGGAGGAGGAGGAGTCTGGTCGGTAAAATCTGGAGAAGGAGAGAGGGTTTGGTGTTAGATTAACATTTAGTGCTTGCTTGTGGGTTGCAAATTTGGGAGATCTGATCTCGTGGTGGAGGAGCTTCAGGACTAGAGAGGGATGTAGTGGTCATGCTGGAAACTTCAAACGGCCTTGGATTTTCTTATGCGAGCAACCCGGAAGGGCCTTGTTGTATTGGATGTGTGATGGAGAATATTTGAGTTATTCCCCGAATAAAAATATTTATAGTTGTCATTGTATTTATAGTATTTATAAAGAAGCAAATGAAACTGTGTAGCTAACAAATATATTAATATTATAACTGTTATTAATTAAGAAAAGTAATTAAACCTGAATTGTGGCTCCAAAACTTAGACTGTTGTTACATAAGATATTTGGTTGTCTAGAAAGTAGAAACTATTGTACACACATGTAAAACTATTGACTGGCTTTTACTTAATGCTAAATAGAAATTTTTGTAAGCTTAATACTAAATAGAACTTAATAGTATTAAGTATTAAGTTGTTTATTTTTTAATATTAGATAATGAGTGTTGCTAACTCTCCTCCTTGTTGGACAAGGGTGGTGTCTCTTATTTTGGATATTTCCTGTTTTTAACGTTGGCTTCCTATTTTTGGCTTTTTCTATTCTGAATTTTTTTTTAGATATTTCAACAATAAGTCATGAAAAAGTTAAAAAACCAAACATGTAGAATGCTAAAAGCTATTTAGCTTTCTGCAAAAAGCCAAAAACCAAGCGGCACCTTAAGCTCTTGCCATAACCTGAAAAAAAGTTACTTTGATTGGCATGACTCTGATAGCTTAAAGATGGAAGGTAGACCTTAAAAGCTCAATTTACCTTATCTACTTAACTCATTCTTAAAACTTTGTTTTGCTTTCATTCTCAAATAAAAATAATAGAATAATTCACAGTTCATTAGTCACATCAGTGATCGAATTGCAGTTGAATTGATGATATCATAAATTTTTAAAACATATTTTTAAAAATTATAAAATATATAGTTTAATATTTATAATGTTTTTTTACTAATTTTTATATAGTGGTATTAATATTTTAACTTTTATGAAAACATAATATGTACAATATTTAAATATAATTTATTTTTTCTTTGAAATATAAAATTTAATAAAATAAAAATAAAATTATAATATATATAAGACAGAAATTCAATTTAACGGAAGAATTAAATCGTAATTTCGATAACAATTCATAAATTTATTCTGGATCTTGGATGTGAAAGCGGATTTCACTGTTGGAATGAATCTCCACCAGAGCTCTAGCTAGCGTAGTCCAGAGACGGTCGGGTTTGCATGTTTTGAGCATCGCGTTTCGGGTGCGTAAACAATATTTGATGTGACAAAAATCACATACTAACATGTACTCATGTGCCATAAGTGGCATGGTAAATGATGAAATGGGCGGTCGGGACCATGCAAATGAAAATCGAGCTTGGGGACATGATGGGCATTGTGGAACTGTTTAATGATAATAGGACAAATTACCTAAAATAGTGTTGTCTTCTTCAAAAGGCCACAAAATGAAATCGGGCTGTGGCTTGGGGAGGATCACGGTGGAGATACAAATTTGAGTTTTTTTAGAGAGAGAGAAACTTCTCTCTAAGATTCCGGGAAATCTGACCATCGAAATTCTTCGGAGCAAGAAGGAAAGTTGCTCTATGCATCAAGGCCTACACGTGGGCTCCAATTTTGGGAGTTTTCGACAAACTCCGTGAGGTATGGGTTTTATCCTACTTGAAGTTACACTTTGTTTAAGTGTTTTGTAATGTTTCGGTTGGTTTGAGGCCTTGAACGGCCGTTTGATCGATCCTAAAACTTGGGACCGAATTGTTGAAATTTGTGGAGAATTTTTGGAGCCCATTCGGACAGTCCGTGACTGTGTAGGGGCTGTTTGGGGTGTTTGTTTCATAATTTATAAAATAAATTGTGTGTTGGTCTGTATGAGGCCGGAAATGGCCATGGATTTCGGGTTCACAAAGTGGAACAGATGTTGGATAACTGGCCATAAACATTAACCTGAGGGTTTAACTGTTCACGTGAATAGTGACATGTGAATAGTGACACATGAATAGTGTTCTCAAAATATTTTTGTGAGAGAATGTGTTTGGATGAGTGATTCAAATTGAATTGCTCGTGTTCGTTAATTAGCCCACGCGAGCTAATTTTTGTGTAATGGATTGAGAAATTAGAGAATGGCTTGAGTTGGTGGATTAAAGGAATAGATAGGTTAATACATGATTTTAATGTGTTAACATAAGGACATAATTATATGGAATATAATTGTGTGTGTAGGCCATTGGAGATGATATTGTAAATTGCTCAAATGAGCAAATTTGGGTGATGGTTGATCACTATTGAATGACATGTTTGTGTGATTTAAATTATGTGAATATATGCATGATTATATATTTGCAAGTGTTATAGAATTGTAATGGAATTGGCATCATGCATTCCATATGCACTGGGCACCTTAGAACAATAGCAGTGAGTGCATGAGGTGATTCTTGGGAGAATGGTTTCGGAGGGTTGACTAAAAATAATAATAATTATCGGTAGTCCATTATAAAATATCAATCGTCGAGGTGGGGTCCGATTGATATACATGTCAGTTATCCATAAAAAGATCATCGAATTGATCCAAATAATTATCGGAGGGTTGTCTATAAATAAAACAAATATCTTTGTTTGAAAATAATATTTCTCATAGGTGGCTTAGGCAAATTGAGGGAGCGGTGAGACCGGGGTATGAGTTGATCAATTAGACATTCAAGTAGGATCATGCATTTGCTTGAATGTGTGTGTTTACTTTAGACATTGCATATGCACTTAGGTGGAAGTAGTCCGTTTTAGGGTGATTCCACTCTTGAGCATTAGCTCACCTGTCGAGGAACATATTTTCGAATGCAGGGGCGCACGAGAGACGGCTCATCATGAAATGAGTTTGAGAAAGCTAGGGTTGTGGCTTTGTTATCATTATGTATTCATGTATTAGAATTTTATAATTTTAATATGTGTTGTATAAAGTATTTTCTAACTCTTGAAACTGTGTATATAGTTGGGATATATTTGGTTGAGTGATGATCACGAGGGCCCAGTGGCCAGTATTTACTCTCATTTGGACCCTATGTGGTCTTTGGATGGGACGATTGTAACACTAGGGTAGACTCCGTACAAGGAGACTCTGCAGGATTTTAAGTGAGAGATGTCGGGTCACCCGGCATTCACGAGCGTTTCCTCGGGTTGACGGATATATATAATAGGGGCGAGGCGGTTTAACCGGGTATGGTACCACTTGTTAATCCTCAGATAATTATCATTACTATAACTGCCAACTAGAAACAACATAAAATGGTTGCTAATGGTTTTAGGCTTCCAACAAATAAGGCTTTGTATCTTGGTGTGAAGGAATGAAAAGTCAATCACTTGAGACAACAAATGTCACCCTACCCTGCTGAGCTAAGAGAGAGAGGCGAGAGGCCTGGGCCTAAGACTTTTAGCACTTTTCGGGACATTGGTGGGCCCATTTCATATATATTTTCATAATGAAATACAACTTGTAATACAACCACCGTAGTTGTGTTTAAATGTCATGTATATACATGCCTGAGTCCCATTTACTTGTACTTACACAAACTTCACAATTACAAAAACTTTTACATTTACATTTTAAAACCAAAAATCAAAACCTATATCAGGTGGACTCCTATTTCTATGTTGGCCATGTTGTATGCGGAATAATGCCTCAGATGTCTTCTTTAGTACTTACACGGATGAAACACCTGTACTAAGCTTATAGCTTAGTGATAGGCCGAAAGTGTAATGTGTAAAATATTATCTTTTATGTATGATGCACTTGCGTACCTTCAGTAATATAGTGTACTGGGTATGGATATCGATCCACGGGGGAGGGTGTCTTGAGTGCGACTTTACCTTTTAATATTATCGGACCTAAAATTGTGTGAATTCCGATTAATAAAGAAAAACTAATCTATATTATTTGCTAAATCAATTAATTATGAAAACTAGGGTTTGCCTTCACCGTCACCATGTGATGAATTTTAACCTAAATAAATTATTTATTTAATATTTCATATGATTCATTCATGAGTTGATCCTTCTTATACAAGATATTCTCTCTCGAGATATATGCCCTATCTTACCCGATGGGGTGTGCATCTGCCTTGACCCTGAGCTGGAAACACTTAAATGTTTAAACCCTTAATGCCACATAGGACTTACAGGGATATCCACCATTCTCGATTGACCCGATTGTTGCTTTATTCATGTCCACAGGAGTCATCATCTCTCAATCTTAGACTCCTAGCAATGGCATGCCAAAAGTTGTAAACGCTAACATGTAATTATTGCATAAATAAACAAGTAAAATCATACTTATATTAAATAAAAAATGAAAATTAAACTAAAATCCCATCTGAGTGCGGGTTAGGTTTTGACAAAACCACAGACGAGAGTAGAACATCTCTATGTGGAAGAAAACCATCCAAAGAAGAGAAAAAGAGAGGATGAAAATAAGCGATTTTGAGTGAAAGCCCCATCTCTCTTCTTCAATCTTCTTCTTCAAGCTTTTTCCCCTTCAAGATGTGTGCCACTAGGGTGCCACCCTAAGAGGGCTTCTCCTTAGCTCCCGATCTCTCACAAATCCCCTCCTTTTTGATCCCTCTGGTTTGAGCTTTAAATCCTCCATTATGGGCTCAAAATGGGATAAAAAACCACCAAATCAACCCTAACGTCGCGTCGTTTTGGCCAACTGTCGCTGACAGCATCGGGATGTTGCGTTTAACGACTCTACGCAGCGTTGCGACGTGCTGCAGCTGCATTTTTGCTCCAGCGGTAAGACCATAACTTTGTCATCCAAACTCCCGGTTGGGGTGTTCAGGTACCGTTTGAAGAGCTCTTGAAGTGTAGAATCCATCCATGTATGGATTGATTGCAATAGAGACTCATACTTGATATCTGAAAACATCAAAATACAGTAGCCTCTCCACACTGCTGAAGGTGCTGCAATGTTTTTCTGATTTCTTCAAGTTTTGGAACTTGCATAACTTCTTTATTCGAGCACCAATTTTGTGTTCTTAGTATCCACAGAAAGCTCTTGAATTTATAATTCATACATACAGTAGCTTCAATTGGGCTCTATATGATATCTGAAAATGTCAAATCTGATACTTCTATACAGTAATTTTCCACCAATTTTGCAATTCCATCAAATGGATGACCTGATCATAAGTATGAACTTTTAGAGCATTAGGGCACTTATTTAACATAAAAACACTAGAAAAACTAACTAAAGCATAGGGATAAAATGAGTATTTAAGATACTCATCACTTAGTGGGAAACAAATAACAGATATGACCACTTGAAGTGGTCCACAATTACATGATACATATAACATAATACATATGTCAGAATTTATGTATAACCTAATTTTTATCATAGAGTTTTCATATAGCATAATTCTTATAACAGGGACTCGCGTAGGTGTTCAAAACAAAAATCTTGTCTGTGGGAGGTACATAGGTACAATCTGAGAACAAAACATAGCTGATTATATCTTTAACGTGACTAGATTATTAAGTATTCTTATCGTATAAATGTTTGCTTGTATGATAAAAATAATGAATGAGAGGGACTGTAGCAATAGGTGTCACACCCTTACTTGCAGGCGAAGATAGGGCGCGACAAGGGCTGGGACTCCTTCATTTGCTTTCGGACATTAGTGGGTGACTCAATAAACAATCCATTAGGGAAATAAAGTACAATACCACCCGCAGTAATGGTGGTTAGTTGTCTTATACATATTCCCAAGTCCCATTTACTTACATAAATAACTTTCACTATTACAAAAACTCTTACATTTACATTACAAAATCAAATTCGAAACTTACATCAGGTGGACTCCTACAAATGTGTTAGCCCTAGTTGATGCGGAATGCCACAAATGTCCTCTTCAGTACCTATACAGATGTAACACCCATACTAAGCTTATAGTTTAGTGGGAAACATATATGACCACTTGAAGTGGTCCACATTTACAGAATACATGTATCATAAAGCATATGTCAGAATTTACTTATACAAAATTCTATAACAGAGTTTTCATGTACATAATTCTTGCAACGGAACTTTCATATCTCCGTAGTGATTCGAGCAGATATCATTATCTGGGGAGTAGAAGTCTGATACAAAGCAGCAATTTGTTGCTTTACTTCTTATTCATTATTTAGATTCTTATCATTTAATTTCATGTATCTTATTATTCAGGTATATAACATATAAGTATATGCCTGCATAGACCGGTAACAATGAATGAGAGGAACCTGATACAATGGGTACCCAGGAAGGTCTGATGCGATGTTGAGCCAGGTACTACCCGCATTAGCGAGTGTCGTAGCACTGGTAAATTAATCGAAACCTTTGATCGAAATACCTATTCATTCACTATTTGGTCTTAAGTAGGTGTACTATTATGTGTTTCAGAATTCGTTGTAGCATTTTTAATCCCATTAGCAAAAGAGGGCAAGAAATAATGTTTGCCCAACAAACGAATCGCCGAGGCGAAGCGACGAGGTACAAAATAATTTTCATACAACTTTTATACTTGTACGAACTCTTTCATTCACTTATTAGGGTCCTCATTAATCCAATGGATAATTGTTAGACTTAACGGAAAAGAGGAATTAAAACAGAGCTTATAGGTACACTTAGGCGGAGGGTTCGCTGGGAGGCATCTTGCGCCTAGCGGACCGGAGAAGTCTGAAAGCCAGGCTCGGGTGCGCACATGCGAAGGGCCTACGCCTGGGCGGGCTCATGCTTTGAGCGGACTCCCTATGCCTAAGCGTGAGGTGTCAAGCATACTTTATAATGTTGATTTTGGCCATTTTCTGAGAAATTTCTTTAACCAAATCAAACCATTTCAAAATAAAACTACAAAACTAACTTAGATAACCCAGAAAATACATGTATTGAGAGTTAGGGTTTCCTAACAACTTAAACAAGTATTTTCAACAAAATTTCCAGACAAACGTCATGCGAGGTTCTGAATAGTAACTTACACACACACACACACACCCATTATTGCGATGAATGGTCAAACTTCGAACAAATGTATCCTTACACAAAGTTTCCATTCAAAGTTCCATACCTGAACTTCTCATTCTTTTCCTTTTTCCTTCTTCCTTTCTTCTTCTTCCTCTCCTTCTTTTTACTCTCAAATGTGAAGCCCTAGCCTTCACCCAACAAATGAGATATTTTTGTCTTTATTCTCCTTTTTAAGTTAAGGCCTTGTTTGGAAAAATCCCATTTTTGCATTCTTTTCCATTTTTGCTATTTGTTCCTCCTTCTCTCTATTATTTGCAAATCAACTTATCAAATTCTTATAATAGCATATCATCTTCTTATGTTTTGACTTTTGGGTCCTTAATTGGTAAATTGCTAATTTATCCTTAACTCTTGGATAAATCTCGGGTTTTTATCATTTTTCTTACTTAGCATTTATATTCCAGAAAATACAAATTTTACTTTTCTTATACTACAAAACTGAAATAACTACTATGGTCTGGTCGGGAGTTACAATAGGTGCAGGAAGGTGCGATGATATCTTGAGCGGAAGGTGCCAAAGCACAAGCAGAGCGTGCACATACGTAATAGAAGTGTTATGTAGCAGCAAAGTAGGCGTAGCATTGAGCGAGTGTGAAGCACTAAAAAGAGACGTGCCTACCCACGTAATAGAAGTGTCGTAGCACTAGCAGGAGTGTCGTAGAACTGATTAGAAGTGCCAATCATTTGCTATTCGGTCTTAAGCAGGCATACAATTATATGTATTACTGAGCTTGTTATATTGTACTTAATAACATTAGTAAATAAGGGGCAAGAAACAATGCGCTTGGCGTTAAACCGCCTCGCCCGAGGAGGTTTTAAGAGCAATTTTACCTCTTGACTGAATTTCGAGCACAATCACGGTACTCGGCTTTGATATCAGTACTCAACATCCTCTGAGCTAAAAACAACTTTGAGTACCGATACTCAACTTTCAGTACCGGTACTTAATATCCTCTAGACAAAAAAAAACTTTGAGTATCGATACTCAACTTCCGATAGGTACTCACCTAGATTTAACGAGAAATGGCGGGTTGCCTTTTTCATCCAGAAATTTCAAACGAAACTAAAACCAACCATAAAACTGAACTAAAACCAACAAAAATCACTTTTATATAGAGATAAGGTTCTTCTAACCCAAACATAGGCAAAGAGAGAGTTAGGAGGGTTTCCTAACCAACAAATCCATACTTTCCATAGACAAACCCAAACAAGTATCCATACATATAAGTTCCATACCTTGATCTTCTTGAAACCTTCAAAACCTAGCTTTCTTTTTCTTCTTTTCTTATCTTTGCTTGAACAATTGGAAACCCAAAAATGGCTTCTTATTCCTCAACTGTGCCCTAATCCTCAAAGTGAGAAAATATCTTCTCTTCAATCCATAGACCATTTTGGTCTTATCCATTTGAGTCAAATTTCACCCCTTGCATTTAGGTCCTTCTATTTCATTTTACTTGCAATTCTCACTTATCACAATTCCTACTTTAACATATACTCTACTTATATAATGACCTTTAAGTCCTTAATGTGACATTTTACCAATTGGCCCTTCACTCTTTAGCATTTAAATTCCAAAAAATTTAAATTTGACTTTTATTATACCCTAAACATGTAATAAAACTACTAGGGTATAATTTGGGGTGTTACAACAAAGGTGAAAAATGGAGATCTATTTTCGACATGGGACTATGAAGGTGTGATTGCTTATCAAGACATTATCCAAGAACCTAAGGATTTTGATAACAAATACTGCATAGGTATTGGAGGATATGGCAGCGTTTATAGAGCACAATTGCCTTTTGACAAGGTGGTTGCCTTGAAAAAACTGCATGGATGGGAAAGTAAGGATCCGACCTACTTGAAAAGCTTTGAAAATGAGGTCTAAGTAACTATCGATAATCTGACAAGTAACATTGTGAAGCTGTGTCTTGTCTACTGCAGGTGGATGTTTCTCGTTTACAAATATATGGAATGAGGAAGCTTGTTTTGTATGCGGAGGGATGATGTTGAGGCTATGGAATTGGATTGGGTTAAGAGGGTGAATGTAGTTAAAGGCATTGCTAAGGCTTTATCCTACATACATCATGATTGCTCCTTGCCTATTGTTCATCGAGACATATCAAGTAACAACATCCTTTTAGACTCTAAGCTTGAAGCTTTTGTATCGGATTTTAGCACTGCAAGACTGTTAGATCCCGATTTATCCAATCAAACTCTTCTTATAGGCACTTATGGTTATATTGCACCAACTAATTATACTACACTATGATCTTCACTATGTTTTTATTGCTTAACCATACATAAATCTTTTCCATTGTCACACCCTCACTACATTTCAATACCTTTTTTAGAGAATTCAAAAGCATTTATAGTTTCTCTACATACCAAAACTCTATCTTGTATGGGATTTGTAATTTATTGTGAGAGTTGAAAAATCCTCAATGGGCATTTTAGGGTTTTTTGATTTTTCGCTAATAGCCGCAATGCTCTAATCTTATACCCGTATTCGAGATAGGGGATTTCTCTCATAGTTTTTTCCCTTTAAAATTTCCATGTAAATGTTTGTGTTCCTAGTTGTCATCTTTTATTTCTTGTTGCTTATTTTGTTTTTTCTTTGACAGTTACCTATACTTTTTCTTTTGCTAAAGGAACTTCTTACCCTATTATCATCCTAAGGAACTTCTTAACCTATTATCATTGTCTCCATCATTAATACAAAATATTTTGCTAAAGGATATCTTAGATCCGCATCTCCCACCTCTTCAAAATCAGCGAGTTGCAACTGATAGAATTCTCATAGTCAAAATGGCACTTAAATGCATACATTTTAAACCGCAGTTTCGTCCAACTATGGAAGAAGTATGTTAGGAGCTTCTTGTTAGTAAGTTGTTTACTCTACCTTTTGATGCAATTTTACTTTTGCAATTAAGAGATCAAGAAGTTTCATAGGCTATTAATGAGTGATGATGATAAAATGAAGGGTATACAATCTTATGTGTTGTACTAAAGAGAATAATTATGATAATTTAAAATTTGAAATCTGAGTCATAGCGTAGTTTGGAATTCTTTCTCATTATATTACTCTCCTATCACTATAATCCTTCTAGTTATTCGGATCTTTCTTTATTCTTCCAAATACTTGTTCCTAGCATATATTTATGAGAGCAGAAAAAAACAATGATAGGGATAACTTTAGATTGCAATGGTATCTATGATACTACAAGAATTTTGAGATATGGTAACATAATTTTAGTTGGGTTCACAAAAACTCTTCAATCATAGAGTGTATATAGACCCCACATCTATTTGAGCAGTAAGTGAAAGTTGTTTTGCATCAATCTTAAAGTTGCACGAATATGAGTTTTGTGCTAAAATATTTTTTTTTTTCATTATCAAAATATTACATGTTTTAAAATAACACTGGAACGACATTAATATTGATGTGTGACTGTAGTTGTGATTATGATTTTAAATTTTAAATTGGTTAAAATCATAGTAGTAACTAAGTTTACAGGCTTAAAGTTAAAATCATAATTGGTGACCCTACGGTTTAATTATTTAAAAAAGTACAAATCGTAGTCAACTGATTTTAACTTAAGCATAAACAATTAGTGACTATGGTTTTAACTATTTTAAAAAAAATTAAAACTATAGTCTTCAACTACAATTTTAATGACATGGAAAAAATGTATTAATTTGGGCATTATTTTGAAGTATGATCATTTTTTTAAAGGATTGTTTTGGGACACCACTCCAAGAATAGATTGAGTGTTAGTGTTACTACAAAAGCACATATTCTTTTGCTCATCCCACAGAATGAGAATCATAAATAACTTTGAGTGAGATTATTAATCTTTTCATTGTCCATATTTTACATTGCAACAATTATCAAAATTTGACATCTTATTTTCATAGATTATTATATAAAAGGAGATTAACATTTATAATACTAAACATTCATCATTGCAAAGGACATAGTTCATTCTAATTTTTCTTTTCCTTTTGTAAATGAATGTAATCGGTAATATTTATGGAAAAAGCAAGTTGTATAATTAGATTATATTTATCCTCTGATTGAATATAATAAGTTTACTCTCTTACTATTAAAATCGATTTTTCTGATACATATAATTTTTTTTTTTGACAATTAAGCACTATGTTACAATAAAATAAACTATCCCCACTGGTACTCGAACTTAAAACCCCTCCCCTCCTAAGATGTCATGCCTTTTTAAACTTGGAGTATATATGTATAAGAGGAGCACTTAATTATGAAATCCTAAAGAAATAACAAAAATATTAAAGAAAATTAATAACTTATATTTTATTATTATTTTAAACAATTCTTGTATATATTTAAATTATTTAATCTTTATATGGATAAATTAAAATAAATAAAATTGTCATCGACTTGTTGCGGCTCGTTTTGTCGTTGACTTATTACGGCAGGTAGTTGTGTCATCGATGGTTGGCTTTTTCATGGGTTTTTGCATTGACAATTCAAATGACAAAGTTTCGATTCGGTAAAGTTATCGTATCAAATCTTGTTCATCACTATGCTGCAAATCTGGAATCTTAAATATTCTAGGCATTTTTGGATTATCAAATGTATAGGCCTTGAGTTGATTATTTTTGCTATTAACTTAGATGTTGCATCATCCTCTAAAGTTTTTAGCACTTTTGATTCCATGTTTTAATGGATTGTATTGTTAACGTGAATAAATTTATCTCTTTTAAAAAAATTAAAATAAATAAAATGAATTTCAAATAATAAATAAAAATACTTGAGCCTTTATTTTCTTTTAGCACTTAAATTATTAAATTAGTTTATCAACTGATTTTAAATAACTTTAAGTATTGTGTGTTGATAACTAATTTGGTAGCTACGACAAAAAGGTTTTGAAAGGAATTTTTTCTAGATAAGTATTGTTGACTTGTCGTTCTCTACTTTTGGTTTACTCATCTAAGTCATCTTTTTGGTCAATATTTAAACACGGTGAAGCTTGGAAAATTCTATGAATGGATCATTTGATCAAAATCAATCAACATTTTTTTTTTCTCAAACTATTGGGCAACAAGTGCTCCGGATTTGGGTTTGCTCTTTAATGATCACTACTTTAAATCTCCTCTAGGTTATTGGAGGTTTATCTGACTGTTAATTTCAAGGCTCCATGATATTAGTCGAGATATGTCCAAGTTGGTTCGGACACCCACAATTTAAAAAAATATATTATTGAACACCAAGCTTACCTAATGGATATTTATTGCATACTTTTGGAAATTATTTACGTTATCCCATAGCCCGTACTCTTTTGAAAGGGAGCCCTTCCAAAAATTCACACAATGTCCCAAAACAACTTTTTTAAAATATAAAAAAAAACCAAAATATTGTCAAAACTAATGTATTTTTGGCATGTCATTAAAACCATAGTTAGTGCCTATAGTTTTAATTGTTTTAAAAAATTTTAAACCGTAATCACCAACTTTGATTTTGATGACATGACAAGAAAACACTAATTTTGTCATTATTTTAAAACATGTATTACTTTAAGAATTAAAAAAAAATTGTTAGAATATGTATTAAATTTCTGTTGTAATTAATTCCTTTGTAAAGATAAACCATATATGATAATTCCTGAATTGTTATATTATTGTAATATTATGTTTTCTTTGAGGAATAGGAAAGATTTTAGAATATCTACATATAAAATATTCTTGGTCATGAGGAAAAGATATAGAGATGGGTTTATAGAGGTTATTCGATTGTGTGCGCCCGATGTGAGTTGAAATTGAGAGTTTTGTAAGATACTTTTTTTGATATTGTGGGCATCGTAGGGTTTTGTGATTTTGTGATTTTTCCTAATCATCGCAATATTTTGATACTCCAATCTTGTACTATGTTTTTAAGAATAGTAGAAATATTATCTCCTTCGTGAATATAAGCATGATTGGCTGAACTAGATTAAAATTCTCGTGCACCTTTATGGGATTTTGAATTCGAATCGAGTCGATTTCGAGTATAATTATTTAATAGATTCGAGCTTTGTCAAGTTGAGTTCGAATAGCTCGATTATTTTTTGAGTCGAATTATGAACAGCTAAAAAAAAGCTCGATCGAGCTCAAGTTGAGTCGAGTTTGAGCTTTGAATTTTTAAATTGAGTCAGCTTTAAGCTTGATTTCTTATCGACTCGGGGACTCGATTACATCCATTCCGTACCCCATATATTCTGTGTTTGTGTTTTCATTCTTGGGTAAGACGAGTGATGTGTGAATGGCCACACAACCATTTAGTGAAATCCGCACAAAGCAATTCCATTCATCTTTGAGATACATTTCAGTGGGGGCTAGCCAATTATCACGAGCCACGTGGACACTTGCAGTAAAAGAAAATGCATAATTAGATTGAAAAGGAATCGTGCATTGATAATTGATTCACATTTGCTCAAGAAATTAAATCATGAATTACGTGGACGTACGTTAATATCAATATTGGATATTCTAGCTTGCAGTAGACACCAATATTGATAATTGATTCACATTTACTCAAGAAATTAAATCATGAATCACGTGGACATACGTTCATATCAATATCGGAGATTCTAGCTAGCAGTGGACACCAATTTTGACCAACTAATATTCATATTTCTATTTGCATTATCAGACTACTGTGTGGTCTAACGTTACCATGATACTTTTATGTATATTTGTAATGATACTTTTGTAATATATATATATATATATATATATGTGTGTGTGTGTGTGTGTGTGTGTGTGTGTGTGTGTGTGTGTGTGTGTGTTTAAAAAGAAATAAAGTTTTTATATAGAGTCTAAAGAAATTGGCTGAAAATAGGAGAAATTGCCAAATTTGGGCCGCGATGCCACAACATATGGACAGTGATGTCGCGACATGCACTATTCATCAGCATTTTGCCTTTTCCTTGCATTGAACTTCCCGAGATTGTAACTTTCTTGTCTAGACTCCAAATTGGGCGTTCTTGGACTCGTTGGAAAGCCTAAGAAGTTTACTATCCATAAATACAAAGATTGGAGACTTGGAAGGTCGTTCACACCAGCCAGCTGTTGAAATACGATGAAATGCTTCTACATGTGGAGTTTGCTGATTTTTTTACTTTCTCGCTTCATATTGCCTCAATACCTTAGATTTGGTCCTAATTACAAATATGAATGAAAACAGTGTTGAAACACTTATTAATATACTAAAAACATGCATAAAACTACCTAGAACATGTGGATATGGATATATGAGTACAAAGTGTACTTATCAGCTTTATCCTATATGCATCATGATTCATCATACCTATCTTTCATAGAGACATATCAAGTAACGACATTCTTTTGGATTCTATGCTCGAAGCTTTTGTATCTAATTTTGATACTGCAAGACTGTTGGATCCCGATTCATCCAATTAAACCCTTCTTACCAGCACTTAAGATTATATTCCACCAGGTAATTAAACTAGACTATAACCTTCATTAGTCTTTCCCTGTTTATTTTTGCAAATAATTTACAAAACATTAATGTTTTCAATTGTTAAAAAGCCTTCTCTCTCTATATATGGTTTTTGAAAATGTTTGTGATGATATTTCTTCTGATTCTAACAAAGATCTTCATTTTTTTGGTATGTGTTGTAGAGCTTGTGTATACTATGGTTGTGACTGAGAAATGTGACGTTTATAGCTTTGGGATGGTGGCGTTGGAGAGAATGATGGGAATACATCCAAGAAATCTTGTCAACTTAGTATCATCTTCATCAACTCAAAACATAACATTGAAGGGTATATTATATTCACGTCTTTCATCTCCTAAAGGTTCACGAGGTTCTAATGATGTAGCTCGTCAGTTTATGCAACAAGTATCATGGAGACTTATGGTTAGCAAGTTATTTCCACAACCCATTGGTGCAATGTCACTTTCGCAATTGAAAATTGAAAAATTTTAAATGGCAAGAGTGTTGAAATGTAACTGGAAAGAAGATTTTTCCTTTTCTTTTTTTTTTATCTTCTAAGAAATTTATGATTTATGTGTTGAACCGATCTTCGGGTGACTCATTCGGTTGTTGAGTTAGCCATGAAGTGGTCTACTAATTCCACATCTGCACGTGGAGTAAGTGGTGAAACCCACTTACTTGACAGTTAAAGTATAGGCTGATGGTGCCTATATATAAGGAAAGATTATTTGTTAGGTCCACATTCTTATATGAAGTATTCCAACACCATGGGGTAAGATGCCCGAGGCGTGAAGGTCACTATGGGTGCTAATCTAAGTCGATCTCGACCCGCATTACAAGTAATGGAAGGAGTATTTGAATTCTATCTTCGCGTGGTATTTTTAACTATGTGAGGATAAATCATTGTCTTAATGATTTTACGGTGATAATTCTCACATTTTGGTATCGGAGCAGATACGTATCTGCCTTGTTGAATTTTTTTCTCAGTGAATTTCATTGTTCATGGTTTGGAGAAATATGAGTGGCTTATATATTTAGCATGATTCTAAGATATTCACGGATATGTTATTTTAATTTCACGATGTCATGCTAGATTTTAGGAGTGTGATTATTCTGAAGATCTTGCTTGAAGCGTAATGAATTTTTAATATAAGTATTCGGAGTTGTGCCATATCGCGGTTTTAATGGCATATCCGAGACATCCTAGTTTTAATTATTTATTTAATTTGGAGGATGATTTTAGAATCTCCTCTTTGTGGTTTTAGATTTATTGAAACCCGTAGAAAATTTAAATCATATATTTTTGGGTTAATAAAGTGATATTCAAAGAAGATGATTTATTCATAAATCCTCTTTGTTGTATTCCTATGACATTCGGATTAATAAAATAAAATTGGTATAAAGAATAGACCAATTTTGATATACTAATAAATCTAAATTTAATAAAACAACATCAAGATGGCCGATTTTTTGTCTTATTAAAAAAAAGAAAAAAAATCTAAATTTAATAAAACGGCATCAAGATGGCTGATTTTTTGTCTTATTAAAAAAAAAGAAAAAAAAGGGGGTAACCATATAAATTTTGCATGCCCCAGTGGGTTAATCAGGATGTCAACTATGGAGTTTAGGCGTGATCAGGGGTTGCCATAAAGGCCCATTCAGGTGGGCGTAGGCTAATTTATTAATTAAGAATAGCCTATATATATATATATATATATGTGTGTGTGTGTGTGTGTGTGTGTGTGTGTGTGTGTAAGTGTTTTATTTATTAATTAGGATAAAATATCGGTTTATAATTCTCGGTTACCGCAGGAATTGAGAATAGGAACATATTCCATTAGTTTTATCCTGAGAATAATAGGGATTGGATCTAATTAATTTGGGAGCTTTAGCCCGGAAGCTAAGTTCTGTATGTCTCTAGGTAATTCTTTATTTAAGTAAAAGGTAAATTTAATAGAGTGGAAATTTAACCCATAGGCAAGTTCTACGTTCATAGATTAATCTATAGTGTGTTTTTACATTGGTAAGACATCGTCAAGATATATGACGCAGAAACAATTATTGATAAAACCTTATTTCTTTAGTGCGGTTACCCAAACACGACTTTATTATGAAATCGGACTTGGAAATTCAGAGCTTAAGGAGATAACTATAAGGTGCGGAGAGAAAGTCTTGCTCAAATTAGGTTGCATGGATATAGACTATACCGTTAAAGATGATGAGCCCCAGGCCATCGGCTACCATCGCCTAATGTTGTATTGAGTTATTATAGCTTGGGAAAGTCCTAATTGCCTCTTTGTTATGTTCATTAGAAATCACATTTCTGTTAGTATACGTGATTCTATTGAGAAGCATAATGGGTTCAAGAGACTTGTTAAGGCGATTGATTAATTCGCGAAGTCCGTGAAGTATAGCAGGTACTCGCATTATTAGTTCTCCGCCTTAGGCTCATTGGAGTGAAAGGTGTGCGTGATCATATAATGAGCATGATGGACATAGCGGCTTAGTTAAAGAACCTAGAAGTAACCATATCGGAGACCTTTCTCCTTCAATATATTCTATGTACTCTTCCTCCTCAATATAAACAATTGAGATCTCATAACACCGCATGGGAGTTGGTTAAGTAGCGAACTTTTGACCATGCGTGTGCAAGAGGAGGAGCGGCTACTTGTGGAACAAGAAGAGAAGGTACTTTTCACTCTTCCCGGTAATAAAGGGAAGAATGATGTTAAGAATAAGGGAAATGGCAAGACTCAACCCAAGGTAGGCATCAAAAAAGAATCCACGTGTTTCTTTTGTAAAAAGAAGGGACATATGAAGAAGGACTGTGCAAATCACAAAGCCTGGCTTGAAAAGAAAGGTACTTCTTTTTCATTCGTATGTTGAATCAAATTTCACAAATGTTAATCAGAACACTTGGTGGATTGACTCTGGTTCTACAATATATGTTTCAAATACCTTACAGGGTATGAGAAACCTCAGGAAGTCGATGGGTAGTGAGCGGTACATCCACTCGGGAGAGAGGTCAAGCTCACATGTGGAAGCCATCGGGACTTGTAGTTTAAAGTTGTCAAGCGATTTTGTTTTGCAGTTGGAAAAGACCTTCTATGTACCTAGTTTTTCTAGGAACTTGTTTTCAATTTCAGCACTCATACGCCCAAGGTTTCTTATATAGCACAAGGATCTTGGTTTATGTTATTAACCGTCGGAGGTTATTGGATATGGTATTTTGTGCGATGGTCTTTGTTAGTGCAATTGCAAAATGATAATCTTATAACTCATTAAGTCTAATTGTTGAGTATTAAAGAAGTGTTATGAATGAAAGATTCTCCTTATTATGGCTTTTAAGGATTAAGGACACATCTCCATCGGGAGGATTAAAAGATTAGTAAATGAAAGGGTACTTAGTTCCCTGGACTTTACTAACTTTGAGACATGTTTGGATTGCATTAAGGGCAAGCAAACCAACAAGTCTAAAAAGGGTGCAACAA
This sequence comes from Tetrastigma voinierianum, assembly GCA_016808115.1. Taxonomy (NCBI): domain Eukaryota; kingdom Viridiplantae; phylum Streptophyta; class Magnoliopsida; order Vitales; family Vitaceae; genus Tetrastigma; species Tetrastigma voinierianum. Next base: position 68,714 of record JAEQBH010006860.1, read on the forward strand.
GGAGCAAACATCTATTAGAAATTATACATACGGATATTTGTTGTCTAGATATGGACTGTAGTGACCCAAGATACTTTATCACCTTCATAGACGACTATTCACGTTACATGTATCTCTACATTTTTTGTTCGAAGAACGGAGCGTAGGAAGCCTTTAAGGTATTCAAGGCTGAGATAGATAAACAATGTGAGATGTAAATAAAGATAGTGAGGTAAGATAGAGGTGGAGAGTACTATGGTAGGTACACTGAGAATGGACAAGCACCGAGTCCATTTGCTAGGTTTCTTCAAGAGCATGGGATTGTTGCCCAATGCAATATGCCTGGTTCTCTAGACCAGAATGGTGTGGCAGAAAGAAGAAACCAAACTTTAATAGACATGGTAAGGAGTATGAGGAGCAACAGGTCTCTTCCTCATTTCTTATGGACTAAGGCACTGAAGACGACAGTGTATATATTAAATTGGGTTTCGACAAAGGCTGTCTAAAAGACGCCATTTGAGTTATTTAAAGGTTGGAAACCTAGTTTGCAACATATACACGGATGGGGATGCTCGTCTGAAGTAAGGATTTATAATCCACAAGAAAAAAAACTTAACCCAAGGACTATAAGTGGGCATTTTATTGGATATGCTAAGAAGTCCAAAGGTTATAAATTCTATTGTCCTTCTCACACCACTAGGATTGTGGAATCAATAAACGCGAAGTTTCTAGAGAATGACTTAGTCAGTGGGACAATTTCATGACAACTTGTTTGAAAGAGATCACTATAAGGTCAAGCCCCTAATCCAAGTCACAGATTTTCTGTCATACACACCCATGAAATAGAAAGCGGTATAAGATAACCAATCATTCAGGATCCCCGTACTTCTGAACCTATAGATCACGTTATCGAGGACCAACAAAATGTTGAACAACCGATTGAGCAACCGATTGAACAATAAGTTCCTCATGAAGAAACAACATTGAGGAGATCTACAAGGGACAAGAATTAAGCTATTCCTAGTGATTATGTTGTGTACTTACAGAACCAGATTCTGATATAGGGTGAACATGATCGAAACGTTTTCCTGAAGCCATAAGTTCTGAGGTAAATTTATAGTTTGAAATACGAAGGATGAGATAGATTCTATGGCCACTAATAGAGTCTAGGATCTCGACGAGTTACCTTACGGTGTAAAAGCCATTGGGTGTAAGTGGGTCTTTAAGACTAAGAAAGACTCACAAGGCAACATTGAGAGACATAAGGCAAGACATAAGGCTAAAGGATTCACTCAAAGGGAAGGAATCGACTACATGGAGACTTTTTTTCTGTGTAAGGAAAGTCTCTTCGTGTGATCATATGGCACAGTGGCTCATTTTTGATATGGAAGTCCTCGGATGGATGCTTAGAAAACTGCCTTTCTTAATGGTGGGCTAGAGGAAAAGGTTTACATGAAACAACCTAAAGGATTCTACTCTAGTGTTGGTGAGCATTTAGTTTGCAAGCTTAATAAATCCATATACGGTTTGCCTGAGCGTCCGTATCTTGAATCGAGGGGTGTCGTTGATACCGTCGACTGCGGAATATCTGTGTCTCATATCATGAAACATGTACATGAGTAAAAACGGTCACTTGGGCCCATACATTAATACTCATCAAGAATACATCAACTATATAACAATAGTTCAAGAGTTATTACATTACTCTTAACCAAAACATATATCAAAATTTAGAGTTTTAATACATGTTATACAAAATGAATACCAAGAAGCCACAATCAGGTTTTCTTCATATGACCTCTAGTGACGTCAATCCCTCCTGTACACTCCATTACGAAATAATGATCCCTCGACGGGATAATATTTAGTAGTGATAATCTCCTGTGGTTTACTCCCCACCTAAGTGCACATGTCTGGCAAACAAACCTGATCGAAACAAATACATGATCCTACTTGAATGTCTACATGCCCAATCCCATGTCTTGAGTCCTCACCAGCTCTGCATGCCTAAGCTAAATCACGAGCAAAAATCACAGTTTTCAAAACAAAAGCTTTTTTTGTTCTCGAAAACTTACTACCGAGTTTCGTTAAATACATTGGACAACCCTCCAGGGGTGAATTCTTTGGGTAATTCTCAGAAGCAGTCATGGAGTCAGCCTCGAGATGGTTGTTGGACAACTCTTAAGCAATTCTTCGGAAAATCTTCGCCAGAATTCCTTTCACTTTTCTTTCATTTCGTGTCATGCACTCACACCTATCGTTCATGCAGTGCATATAAGATACGTCTACCAATTCAAAATTTCATGCTAATATATTTTACATGCATATATTAACATAATTAATTCACATAATTCATGTTATTCAATTCACAACAATAACACCAAAATTAGCTAACATGGGAAACAAATAACAATCAACAATTCATTTGAATCACCCAAACCACACAAAATCACACAACAATCCATTGAATAGTGAAATACTGACCGGCATTGTTCACGGCCACCTGATAAAGTTTTCTTCCTGATTAAGATTTTGAGACCGAAAACACGGCCATCGAGGCCTCTCGACAAATCCCGTCCATTAAAATGGCTCTTGGCCAAAGGGCAAACCAAGTAGGAAAAGATACCTATCTTTTGGAGTTGTCGAGACCACAAGTAGGTACCTGCGTAGCCCTTGCCGGCGTAGAACAGCTTTGCTTCTTGGCGAAGAGAGCCAGAAGCGGTCTAAGTAGAAATCTGATCCACGTTTCTCTGCAAAAACCGATCTCCACTCATAGTTTCGGTGAAAATTGGAAGAAGATCGTCTTTTGTCTATTTATTTAATCTTTTCACTTAATTCCCATTTTATCCCTTCATTTAACTATTTGACTTAAAGGGCCTTTTTGACACTTGGCTTAATCTAAGCCATTCATTTCCATCCTCTCACTAATCATGCAACATGTGTCACATGGGTACATGTAGTAGGTGACTTTGTCATCACACGCTGTCTTTCACAGAAATTTGTCATATGACACCCTACGATTGCCTCAGAAAAGTGAAATTCCAGTGTCTCATATTCGGCGAAATTCGACGTGGTAGCAGATTTCCGCGAGGCAATCCCCCAGCGGTGAAATCTTTTTCGTCATCCGAGATCTAGAAAATTTTCGGGTTTTGACCAAAATTACCATTTTACCATTTTTCAGAAAATTTGAATTTTCTCGGGTTTTACACCGACAATAGTATCTAAAGTTCCATGAAGTTATTTCTTCCTTCGGTTTTGAAGAGAATGTCATGGATAATTGTATATACCACAAGATCAGTAAGAGTAAGATATGCTTTCTTGTTTTATACATGGAAGATATTCTGTTAGCTACTAATGATATGGGAACATTATACAAGGTGAAACAATTCAACTCGAAGAACTTTGATATGAAGGATATGGGTGAGGCATCTTATGTCATTGACATAAAGATCCATAGGGAAAGATCTCGAGGCATTTTGGGTTTGTCTCAAGAGACCTATATCAACAAAGTCTTAGAGAGATTTCAAATGAAAAATTATTCACCAAGTTCAGCTCCCATTGTGAAAGGTGATAGGTTCAGTTTAAACCCGGTGCCAGAAGGCGATCTTGGTGGAAAGATGAAGACCTCCACTTATCTCTTGGCGGTTGGAAGTCTCATGTATGGGTTTTGTACTAGACTTGACATTGCCCATCTCTTTGTTGAATTATTAGGCGGATATCAAAGTAATCCAGGGTCAATGTAGACCATTACCAAATATCTGGTTTTAACACATTTGACCAAGTTTGACCAAGTTTGACCAACACTTAGTATGTGGGCCCAAGTTGACTTTTTCGAGGATGAATAGTTTTGGGTTAACTAAAGCACCATTTCGTAGACCTTGTCAATACGAGTTCATAGGCAGGCGGAGCGTCTGTCAGACTTACGGATAAAAGTTGTTTATGAGGAAGTTTCCAAACGACAACTGTCGGTGTCGAGTACGTGCGGGGTTTTACAGCGACCTAGGCCTATATAAACATAACTTTGGGTGCCAAATGAAACCCAAGCCCCCAAAACACCATCTTGAGCTCCAAACCCTAGGAAAAACTCGCATTCGTGAACAGAATTAGGGTCGTTTGACCATTCCCCGAGCCATAGGTTTTATGGACTGAAGGGGCGACTCCACATACCGCTGTGTACGAGCCGGCCCGAGGAGGTCTTTCACGACGATCACGCCGGTGAAATTCGCGGCGGCGCCTCGGATACGCCGGGATGGGGCCGGTGAAGCGGCCGACGGCGCGGTGGGCGCCATAAATTTTCCACTTTTTCGGCCATTTCGGGCGTATACCTCACTCCACCATTTTTGGACCCTCTGAACTCATTTACGCATTCACTTTTTCGAATCCTCATCGTTTGAAAGTTACGACCAAAACAAAGTTGGTCGAATGTTGAATCGAGTTTTCCGGCCACCCACGATGGCTGTTGGAGCAAGGTAATGGTACTGATGAGTTCCTGGTCTCTTAAGCTTTCCATTGATATGTGGTTTGTAAATTTTGGATGTCGTTTGGTTAGTTTTCCATTTTTAGGTCTTTTCGGGTAATTACCAAGAAGTTTGGACTGAAATAGAGTAGCAATTGGTCAATTTTGGAAAAATTGAAGTTGGATTAGTGAAATTGGATGTTTTTATGAATTATTGGATGGTTCAATTTCGAGAAATTAGCTTCTAGGTGGCCCAATTTTGGTCTGAACTATAGAGCCTGGCTGTGTAGTGGACACATCGAGGTCAATTTGGATGAGTTTCATAGTTCTAAAGTTATTCTAGGCATGGCATCCAATGTTGTTGGTTGGGTTGTTGGAGCCTAGTGGTGTTTATTTATATTCACAGGCACTCACGCCCAGGAAGTGGGGAGATGAATTACCTTGGGGAGCAGAGGCGAGGTCTATAGTCGATTGAGTGGTTTATATGTTTTTAAATGATTTGGGGTATTATGTTGATATATCTATTGTGATTAAATATTTTACATATATATTGTTTTGATCAAATGGTTGGTTGCATACAAATGTGATTATCGGTCTCATATAAAACAAGTTATCATTTCATGTGAATTTTGTCAACATTTTAACTGTTTGGAAGTTGTACTGAGTTCGTGGATGAGTCTGTGGCATTCGAATATCTTGGGTACGTGGATTGAGATTGTAAACCACCTTGGAAAACTATTGTTTTTAAAAATGGATCTTGAGATTTTGTGGAATGACTCTGGTACGGTATTGTTGGGAAAGTATATGTGAAGCAAGGGACTGATTTTATTAGTCGCCACGTGATGGTCGGGTTCACCACGAGGGTTTTATTAAGAGTACCGCGTGATGGCGGGTTTACGGAGGTTTATTAAGGTGCCACGTGATGGCCAAGTTTACCCAAAGGTTTATTGGGGTACCGTGGTGGCGAGGTTACCGGAGTTTATTAGGTGCCACGTGATGGCCGGATTTGCCCGGAGGTTTATTAGTTGCCACATAATGGCGGGTCTGCACAGGTTTATTGGTTGCCCGCGTGGCCAGGTCGCGGAGGTTTATTTGGTTGTCCGCGTGATGGCGGATCTACACGGAGGTTTATTAGTTGCCACGTGATGGCGGTTATATACAATTAGTGTGCCCGATGTCGTGGTGGAGCTTACCGGCCGGTTTATGATGGATACATGGTGTGGTACGCTGTTGATTTCTGAACATGGTATACTATTTTAATACTTATGGATTTATTGTGCTTTTCATAGATTTATTTTATTCGTGATTGACCTTATGTTGTGTACAATTCAGATTATAGTGTTCTTAACATTGTGTCGGCTAAATTGTTGAGCATGATTTACATATGTTGGTCTTGGGGTAAAGTTGGGTTTTGTGAAATGTTTCTAAACGGGGAACCTTTAAAAGAGTGAACGGAAGGTTTTGAGAGAAGAAATCTTTGAAAAAAATGTTATTTTCCTTATAAGCTATGCCACTCAGGGTGTATTATCTCACGTTATTGTTTTAAATTCCCTAGGTCGGGCGGTTCGTAGGGCTGTTTCCGCCAGACCGACTTTGCTCTTCCTTTACTGGTTCTGCCGTACTCTATAAACCACATCTGTTTTGTTTGTTGTATTGGACTTATTCATCTACTGCCCAGCACCTTTAAATTCCCGAATACTCTTAGAATGCTCTGATATTCGTATTGAACTTTTATGGGTCCTTATTTATATATGTGGTGGGACTTTTATATATAATTAGGATATTAAACTAATGCATGTGTTTACTTATAACCAAGTGGGTTCACGAAGTATCTTCCTTAGGAATTGTGCAGGTGGGACTTCACTAGGCGGGACCAGGAATTCCCCAGAGAGGATATCTCGGTCGGGTCTTGTCATCCAATCAACTGACTGCTAGAGAGGTAATGAGCTGCCCGGGGTACAAAGCACTTCATGATGACGTCTGGGTTATTGATTACTTAGAAGGTGACGTAGCTACTCGGCAGATGACCCCATTTGTTAGTGGAATCGAAAGTCCACATCAGGTTATATTTTTATGCTAACAAGTAGAGCCATGTCTTAGAGGAGCATGAAGCAAACCTTGACGACCACTTCCACTATGGAGGCCGAGTTCGTTTCCTTTTTTGAGGCCACCTTACATGGTGTTTGGCTCAAGAGTTTAATTACTGGCTTGAGAATCGTTGATTCCATCCAAAGGCCATTGAGATTATATTGTGACAACTAAATTGCTGTTTTTCTAGCTAAGAATGATAAAAGTGGAAATTGAAGTAAACACATCGATATAAAGCACTTAGCCATCCGGGAAAGTGTTCAAGAACAGAAAGTGGTCATTGAGCACATAAGCACTGAGTTAATGGTTGTAGATCCTCTTACTAAAGGCATTCCAATTAAGAAGTTCAAGGATCATGTAATTAATATGGGACTTGTGTACGTTATGTAATCTCGATTTCATATGTACATATTCAGTTTTGTTAATGAAACCCTTATTCAATTGATGTTTCTCGCAAGAAGTTAGGCACATTTGGTTTTATTATGAGTTAAATATCATTAAGTTTTGACCCTAGAATAAACATAGAGTTTATTCGTAAAGATAAATTTTTGAAAGGGGACAGAGTATACATGATCACATGGAAGATGTGCGTACCCCAGAAGACTATCGCCATGATTCATATATCTGTTTCTTCATTATCGTAGATGTTGAATTTACAAACCAAGAGGGAGAATATTGAACAATTCTTCGGGTGACTCATTCAATTGCTGAGTCAGCCATGAAGTGGTCCACTAATTCCACATCTACACGTGGAGTAAGTGGTGAAACCCACTTACTTGACAGTTAAGGAATGGGCTGATAGTGCCTATATATAAGGGAAGATTGTTGTTGGGTCCATGTTGCCATATCAGAAATTATTCCAACACCATCGGAAGTTGAGTATCAAGCACCAGAAGGTCCTACAGATTGCTAATCTAAGTCAATCTCCAACCCCACATTACAAGCAATGGCAGGAGGTATTTAGATTCTATCTTCCACATTAACTTTTTTTTTCAACAATGTGAGGATAAATCATTGTCTTAATGATTTGTTGTTGATAATTCTCACATTATCCCTTATTTCAGCATTAGTAACCCAAAGATAATTTTTCTATTTGTTTTTTGAAGAGATGATAAATTTATGTGATGAAAGGTGTTATATAAGATTGAATTGTAACATCTTATTTCATAGTTTCTCATATCTAAAAGGAGCTTAATAGTTTATAAACATTTATAGTACTAAACATTCATCATTTCATAAGACACAAATCCTAATAAATTTTCTTCTCCTTTTAAAAATTAATCTAATGGGAGTATCTTTATGGAAAAGCAAGTTCTATAATTTGTAATATAATTATATTTTGCATGTTGAAGATAACAAATTTACTCACTTACTCTCTATTATTTTTTTATAGGCCCGAAAATTATTTACTCTACAATTTAGTTTTTATTGCTTACTTTCTATAAACAATTCACAAACCATTAATCTTTCCATTTATTACTGCTTCTAATGAAGAACTAACCAAAGGGGTAAAGATATGAGATATTCTATTTGAAGAGTTGGCCCCCAAAACCGGGGTCGTTGACAACCGAATTAAGCGCGGAATACTCGTGGATCTTGATTAGCTTGAGCACCACTCATGAAAAGTGAGGCGAGGAGTCTCGCTGGCACAAGGGCTCTGCCGAGGCCTCAGCCCTGTCCCAACAGTTTTACAATGACCACAGGGGTCCACATTCAAACAAATATTGGCCACTTAGGCCCTACGCATTATACCCACAAAGACATCAACTATATAACCTAGCTCAAGAGTTATTACATTGCTCATAACCGAGCAAATCAAAATTCTGATTTTATTTTTATCATTTCCTGAAGCCTTGCCGAAAACCTGGCTGAAACTTAGCCTACAAATCTTTGCCTCTAGTGAGGCGCCCGAGTCCTCTGGCCTCCACGGCGCCTAAAATAGTGATCCTGAAACGGGGAGGCAAAGCCAGTAGTGATAATTTACCACCACACATGGTTTACTCCGCCTAAGTGCACATGTGCATGAAGCAATCACATTCAAGCAATTTCTTGCATACCTACTCAGAAGATATCACCGGCCTTTGAGCCCATGTCTGAGTCCTGCAGGCCTCCCTCACATATGCCTACTTAAATTAGATGCACGTAAAATAATCAGTTTTCAAAACAAAAGCTATTTGTTCTTGAAAACACACTACCGAGTTTTGGTAAAATATTGGACAACCATTCGAGGCGAATCTGTTGGATAACCCTCCGAAACAATTCATGGGCCCCTCCGACATGAATTGTTGGACAATCTCCCAATACAATTCTCCAGAAAATCTTCCGTTGAAATTCCTTTCACATACATTTTTCGTTTTTGTTTTCTTTCATTTCCGTGTCATGCACTAACTCCTAATATTCTAGGGTGCCCCAGTGCATATGGAATGCATTATGCCAATCCCAAACATTCATGTTAATATATTCACATGCATATATATATTAACATAATTAGTAGACAATCATATTTGTAAAATTCACATCAATAACACCAAAAATTAAGCTCACATGGGCTAATTAGCAAACACAAGCAATTCATTTTTTGAATCACCCCAGCACATTTTCACACCAGAAAATCTCATCACTATTCACATGAATAGTGAAACCCTCGGGTTGGCACTGTTCACGGCCACAACAATGCGGATTTTCTCTACTCGGTTCAATGCTTTTAAGACCGAAAACACGGCTAATCCAAGCCTCAGAACATCCCTAACCATTTAGATGGCTCTTAGCCAGAGAATAACACAAGTAGGAAAAGGTCTACCTCTTGGGTTGTCAGACTCCCTGAATCGGTGCCGCAGCGTAGCCCTCGCCGCGTAGATCGACTTTGCTTCTTGCTCCGTCGAGAACCGACGGTCCGAACGACCGCAAATCTAGAGAGAAGGAGCTCCTTCTCTCTCTAAAATCACAAAAACCTCACCTCCTGCCCGTTTTTGTCTCAGATGGAAGAAGATGAACACTATTTAACTTTTATCTCATTCTCATTAACATTTTCATTAATTCCACTTGTGTGGCCCTCTCGGATTTTGACATAGCTTAATCTAAGCCGTCCATTTTCCATCATCTCTCTAATCTTGCAACATGTCACAAGGTACGCCTGTAGTAGGTGACTTTGTCACATCATGTCTCTCAAACCCGATTTTCACATTTTAGATACCCGGTGCCTCAGCGTGAATTTATTTGTCTTGGAATTGATGGTCGACTTGGTAGCTAGATTTCGCTAGACGATTCAACGGTGAGATCCGTTTAGTATCCAGTCCTGAAAATTTCTGGTTTAATTTAAGTGCAATTTTACCCTTTTTGGAAAAATTAGATTTTTTCTCAGGATCTTATTCTCCCTCATAGAATTTGTCAGGAATTTTGGACGATCACAATCATGCATATGTAACGTGCACTATGCCATGTATGTAAACTAGTCATTTAAGTGATGGCATTAAACCACGTCTGTACTACACAACCCCGACTTAGTGTGCAAATGTTGACCTTCCCAAAGTCATAATCAATGACAATCCAATGGACCGTCAACCTAATCCATGTCATGAATGACATCCCTATATCTGAAACCCTTGCCCATTTCACTTCAACACCTAATGCAATTTCAATGGGTATCAAATCTCGAGTCACTCAGGCTCATCACTCAACTCTAAGTCTCACGTGATAACCATGACCGTGTGTTTTCATCTTGGGTCGCTCCAGGCTCCACATCACTTTCGACTCTAAGTCTTCCATGACAAACATAATAATTTGTGGTTTTTCTCTCTCGGGCAACATAACTTTTCGGCCTACACTACGAGCATCTTTCATCCACATAGAAATTTCGAATATCTCCATGGGTCACTTACACCCACACATAAATTTTGGATATATCCACGGGTCTCTTACACCAACACAGAAATTTTGGATAACTCCACAGGTCTTTTACACCCACACAGAAATTTGGGATCTCTCCCCGGGTCTCTTACACCCACACAGAAATTTCGGACTTCTCCATGAATTCCTCTTATGAAATTTCGGATCTCTGGGTTTCTTACACCTAAAAATTTGGACTTCTCCGGGTCTCTTACACTCACGAGGAAATTTGGGGATGGCTCACGGTCTCTTCGCCTGAAACCGAACTTCTCACGCAGGTGTCTTGCACCCACACGAAGTCGGGATAACTCACGGGTCTCTTACACCCACGAAGTCGGGATATCTCCCGGGTCTCTTACACCCACATAGAAATTTAGGTTCTCACGGGTCTCTTACATCCACACGAAGTGGGATAGCTCCGGTCTCACCCCACCCACACGAAATTAAGGGATAGCTCCGGGTCTCTTACACCCACGAAATTAGGGATATCACCTGGGTCTCTTACCTGCAGAAATGGATATCTCACAGGTCTCTTACACCCACACGGGACCTTCCCGGATACTACCCTTTGAGGTGCCAGCCGCCTAACTCCGGGCTTTTCACTTTGAGAAAGTTATGTACTTCTTGCTTTACCCAACACACATTAATTCCTCTTCATTTCCTGATTTGAATTATGAGTCTTCATTGAACGTAGTTTCAAAGACAAACTCAACCAGCGCTCACGAGTGGTGGTGTCCTCTTAGTGCATCCACACCCGACTCGTGCGATGTCACCGTGCACCCTCACGACTTCGATCACGATCCTACACACCCGAGAGTCCACCATGAGCAAAATCTCGGAGGTCTCTAACTCCTGCGATCCGACCTATCGGGTGATTCTCTACATCACGGGAAGAACATCCACACATATTCTCTAAAGGCCTTAACCTCTAAGCACAAATCTGTCGCACAAGATGCATTAATGAATGAATACCAATTACATTCAGACCAAGCGCCTCACAGTCAACAAGTGCGAGAGTAAGGCGTGCCATGCATATCGGTACTCTGTATGCTCGTGCGGTACCTTAAGACCTCACGCCTCTAGGACCGATCTGCCTCATATGCCAGTGGTGACAATGGTAACCGTCATGCCTTTTCTTTGAGACCCGAACTCTGCGCTGCCCGAGCCACATGCTCGACCCCACTCAGCTATAGCGGCTACGGTCTGGCTTTATGTGACCCAGTTTGATGAAATCTTAGGTACTAGTATGGCACCACAGGCGTCTTTGGTTCCCTTGACCCATACTAGGGGGTGGATGAACAAACTGTGTCCTCTCCTGTCCTACCGTTGACTAATTTGTCTTTGTCCCAAAACCACAGGATCCACTGTCCACTGGAATGATCCCTGCTCGTATGTACGGGCTGCGCTTGTGGTAGCACACTATCTTGCCCGGACTAAGCTGGTAACTCTAACTTCGTCTCGCTGAATTAGAATTTGAGGTGTCCCATAACTTTGGGATTCTGCCTCAGATGGATAATCCCTTTAGAAAGTGTCGGTATCGGTAGAAACAACACATTGCCTTTGCATTAGAAGTCCCATCGGCCACACAGTCACGAAACTCGTGTGAAGCGAAGTCTTACGCCTCTTCCACGAACTAGAAGAAGGGTGATCCTCCCTCTTCTCCTGACGCCGACCTTTCGGATACCGTGCATCCTCTATCTCTCTTTTGTAGTCGGGGTTATTACGACCATGGAGTCCATTAATCACGTAGGCGGATTCTACAATCCACGCCCCGAATGGGTAATTTAACCCATTCTCGAATCTGACCTTGGCCGTCTGTGGCCTGGTCATCACTAAGCGTGCCAACTCGGTGGAATCGACCACATACTCCATCTTTGTCATCATTTTGCCTCGACTACAGGAACTCGCAGGCCTTTGCATGTCTAGCAGTGGCCGGAAAATACTTGCCCATGAAAAGATCATGGAATTCTACCCAAGTCATTGCCTCTAGATCTCTAGAGGTCTTTGCCCAGTTCCACAATACTTGGGCCTCACCCTCTAGCTGGAATGTAGCTAGTCTGATCCTGGTTGTATCAGAGGTAATCTCCATAGCCTCCAATACCTTCTCCACCTGCATGAACCAATGGTACGCCTGTCGAACCTCCTCCCTTGTGAATGTCGGATGATGTGCCTTGAACCTCTGGGAGTTACTTGGACCTCTGCGGCTACTCTTGCACTAAGCTTGTGTAATAGCGGCGACGCGGCGCCTAAACCTCATGGCTTTTCTTTGATAGCCGTGCGTGGTCAGCGCCCGGTGGTGCGACGGTACGTGGGCGACTCTACGTCGCCCTCGACTAGCCATCTACACAAGTCAAATGGCAATTTAAATTCTAATGCAGTATCTCTAAGGCGTGAACACAGCCCCGAGACACTATTCACATACAGAAAACATTTCATACATTAGGTCCATGCATTCCTAGGTAATGCAAGACAATAATTCCACATTAAATCATTTTTAACAACAACAAATTTATTTATTTATTTATTTTTTTTGAAAACCTCGTGAACAGTGCTCATTAACAGTGTTCATGAGCGATTGACTCAAAGCGATTCTGCGCGAGTCGAAACTAGATTGGGGTGCGCAGTGCACACCTGAACCCGGCTACGCGCCTTCTGCAGCGCCGCTGCGCCCCAGGCGCGATGCCGCGACTGCGATGCTAGGCGTCGTCCGATGGCGTCTGTTAAGGAAACGTGTCGTGGCCCTTCCCCAGTGAGTATCGTGGCGAGCCGGTCGATGTCGGCGCGCTGTCTGAGTGTTGGCGCGCGTGTTGCGAAGCGGGATTTGTATGTCGCAGCCGTGTCGCCTTGACGTGTCGCCAACACAAGGCCCATACCGACCACGATACAATGTTTGTATCGCGACTCCCCCACCCCGGCCAGGCTCGCGCTGCTGTAGCGCACGCCCTTGCGCGGGCGGGGCGGTGTCGTGGCCCTTCTTTGGCGGGTGTCGCGGTACGTGTCCCGGCGCCACCCGCGTGTCGTGGTGTGCCCTTCTTGCGCCCTTGCGCCTCGCGCTGTCTCCCGAGCCATGCACATCCAAGCCTTGTGTCCACCAATCTGACTTGTTGTATTATGACTCAAACTTAGAAAAAATGGGCAGTAGCCCATTCTAGCTCCACTGCACCTTTTCTCTTTTTTTTTTTTTTTCATTGTTCCAACTACTGGAAAACCACTTAAAAAAAAAAAATTTATATATATATATATATATATATATATATATATATATATATATATATATATATATATATATATATATATATATATATATATATATATATAGTATATTTACTGTTTTCAGTATAACCAAATAAATTTATTCAAATTTATTTTATTTCTTCCGGTTTCCTGCTTGTAAAACCTTAGAAAAATTTCTTCTCATCTTTTTTTTTCATCTCCAGTAGCCTCCTTGCTACTCCATAAATGCAGTAGCCTATACCAATGCACTTCATACAACTCAAAATTTTTTTATGAGTTAAATTTTTACCCTTTTCTTGTGAAAAAACTGGAAAGATTTTCCAGAGTTTCACAACACAATCTGTTTATGTTCAAAATTGGAACTACTATAAGAAAATTATATATATATATATATATATATATATATATATATATATATATATACTATGCTATATATATATATATATATATATATATATATATTCGTTCAATTCTAGAGCATTTTGCCAAAAAATTTCTTGAACTCCTAAGGGTATATTTTCTCGACCCTAGTGTTCAACGTTTTCTCCTATGCTACTCACCAAGCACACAAATCACACAATTCATACAACACATGATCACATAAAACACAATGCATGCGATTATTTCTAATCTTGTCGGTAGTGCCTAGGTAATCCACCTAAACCCTAACATCGAGCTATACCAAACTGCGATGTTCTTATACCTAAATGACTCTGGCCTTAGCCCAAGTCCCCCAAGCCCTAGGTATTCATATACTTAAGATCTGATACCAAACTATGATGCCCCAAAACCCGGGGGTCCGTTTACAACCCGTCAACCCGCGGAATACTCGTGGATGTCGGGTAACCCGACACCACTCATGAAAATCGGGCAGAGTCTCCTTTGTCGCAGGAGCTCTCGAGTGCAAAACCCTATCCCAACAATTTACAATGACCACACAGGGTCCACATGTGAGTAAAATAATGGCCACTTGGGCCCCTGCATTAATACCCACAAAATACATCAACTATATAACCTAGCTCAAGAGTTATTACATTACTCTTAACCAAAACAAATATCAAAATTTACAATTTTAATACATGTTCCACAAAATATATACCAAAGCCTGACAGGCTTTCTTCACAAAATCGCCTCTAATTGGGGCGTGATCCTTCGGTACACTCCTGTACACGGAAATAGTAATCCCTCGGCGGGGGTAGGCAAAGCCCGGTAGTGATAATTTCCTCATGGGTTACTCCGCTGAATTGCACATGTCATGGCAAACAATCACATTCAAAAATTTCATGAACCTACCGAATGTCTATATGCCCCGAAGCCATGCCGAGGTCTCGCAGGCTCCCTCACATATGCTAAGCGAATGCGAGGTTAAATAATCGGTTTTTTCAAAACAAAGCTATTTGTTCTTGAAAACACACTCTAGTTCAGGTAAATATTGGACAACCCTCCCGAGCGAATCATTGGAGAGCCTCAGGGAAACAATTCATAGGCCCCTCGAGCGTGAATTGTTGGACAATCTCTAACCTGATTCTCCGAAAAATCTTCCGTCGAAATTCCTTTCTAAACATTTTTCATTTTGTTTTCTTTCATTTTTCGTGTCATGCCTCCTCCTAATATTCTAGAGATTACTTACTAGTGCATATGGAATGCATTATGTTGATCCCAAAACATTCATGCTAATATATTCACATGCATACTATTAACATAATTAATTCAAACAAATGTGTTATTAAATTCACATCAATAACACAAGAATTAGCTCACATGGGCTAATTATCAAACATAAGCAATTCATTTTGAATCACTTACAACACACATTTTCACACCAAGAAAGTCATGTCACTATTCACGTGAACAGTGAAACCCTCAGGTTGGCACTATTCACGGCTACAACAATAGGGATTTTCTCCACTCGGTTCAAAGCTTTTGAGATTGAAAACACAGCTAATCCAAGCCTCAGAACATCCCGACCATTTGGCTCTTAAAGAATAACACAAGTAGGAAAGATCCTACCTCTTGGAGTTGTCGAAACTCTACCGTCAGTGCCACGCGCAAGCTCTACGCCAGTAGATGCGACTTTACTTCTTGCTCAGAGTCGAACCAACGGTGAGAGCAGTAGCAAATCTATAGAGAAGGAGCTCCTTCTCTCTCTAAAATCACAAAAACCTCACCTCCTGCACCTCCTGCCTGTTTTTGTCTCAAAATGAAGAAGATGAACACTATTTAACTTTTATCTCATTCTCATTAACATTTTCATTAATTCCACTTGTGTCCTTTTGTCTTGATTTTGACACTTGGCTTAATCTAAGCCATCCATTTCCATCGTCTCTACAATCTTGCAACATGTCACAAGAGTACATGTGATGGGTGACTTTTTCACATCATGTCTCTCGAGCCAGTTTTGGGCACCCAGATGCGGTGCGAAGCGATGAAATTATATTTATGCCGGGTCGTGATTGGCGTGGTAGCTAGATTTCACGAGGCGATTCAATGGTGAAGTCGGGTTTAGGTCATCCGAGGGGTCTAAAAAATTCAGTTTGACCAAATTACCGTTTTACCATTTTTCAGAAAATTAGATTTTTCTCGGGTCTTACACATTTATAGTACTAAACATTCATCATTTCATAGGACACAAATCCTAATAAATTTTCTTCTCCTTTTAAAAATTAATCTAATTGGTAATATATATGGAAAAAGCAAAGTTCTATAATTGTATTATAATTATATTTGCATGTTGAAGATAACAAATTTACTTCACTTACTCTCTATTATTTTTTTTCAGACCTGGACTGAAATTATTTACTCTCTAATTTAGTTTTTATTGCTTACTCTATAAACAATTCACAAACCATTAATCTTTCCAATTATTGCACCTTCTATTAAGAAGAACTAACCAAGGGTAAAAGATACGAGATGTTCTTCTACTTGAAGAGAAGATATTACAATAAGTGAAAATATAACATTGAAATTTTTTTTTAAACAAATAAATTTTTTTTTGCCAAATCAAGGTCAAGTTAAAATTATAAACAATAAGTGATAAAATATAAATGGTAAAATGATAAAATGATTTAATAAAACAATTTTGATTTTATTTATATGTGATAAGTTTCATTAATTGAATAAACATTTTATCTAACATGATATAAGAAAAATCTTATCTCACAAACATCTAAATAATAAAACCTTATAATTTTAAATCTAAACTCTATAATATCAAATGTAGTATAATAATATAAAATTATCAAGTGCTTTTTTATTTATAAATATAATATTTTTATTTTTTTTTGTCTAGCATAATTCTATTTATATTGATGTTCATGTTTATTGTTTTATTGATTATCAAATGATAAATTAATAAATATAAAAAATTGAAAAGTTTTGTGAAAAAAAAATGCAATGAGGATATTGTTGGGTTTGAGATTGTCCATATCTTCGTCTCAAGGATTCTACAAGAAGATAGCTACTTCAGATATCAAGCTTGATGAAGATTTGTTGAAATAAAGGTAAAGTCCATCATAAGGATGTGCCAGACATGGTAAGTTCGAACAATGAGGAGAGCAGCCATGGAAATAGTTTGGACTAAGGTAATTCTGTACTGTGGGGATGTGCCAGACATGGGAAGTCCAGACTAGATGGAAAGCAACCGCGGGACGCACATGATTTTGCTAGCTTAAAGGTCATGGAACTTGGGGAGCAAGTAACTAATGAGCCTGAGATCTATTTGGCATGTGGATAGAGATCAAATCACAAAAGATCCGAACGTCTAAGCTGTCAACTAGAATTAGAAACTTTTTAGGATTCTATTATGAAGAGGATACATGAGCATCAAGTTTCCTAATCCTGATGTGATAGCTTAAAGAAAATAACATAAAATAGAAGGTAAGGTTGGAATCATATTAGAATAATGATCCAACTATATCAAGACTTTCAAGACTAATTAGCAAGACTATAAATTCAAGAGTTTGGAAGTTATCAACACGGATTTTAGGAGCAGAGCTTGAGGAAAAACAAACGGAGTTCAGCCGTGTTGAAGGAGTACGGAGTGCAGATACTTGGTTGTCGTATTGCACGTTAAAAGTCTTTCACCTTTAGGGAAAGATGATGTTCTTTATTTTCTTCATCCTACATTGATGTAATGGGGGTATGATGTGCGATGCTAATGAGAAGGGAATGGAGGGAATTTATTCTGAATTCCACTATGAGTGATTAGGTTTTAAGAAGAGGTGTGGGTAGAGAGGGAGTCTCGTACCACCACATAAGACTAATTGTAAACCTTGAATCAAATTAGTGGAAATTCTTATATCTAGGCATAGCCCCGTGGATATAGGTAGGCTGTCGAACCACGGAAAAGATTGTGTGTACTTATACTTTATTACAAGTTATCTCATTTGATCTGCACATACTAAGATTTATAGGAGAAGTTCAAACATACACTACTAATCTTCGAACGAGATCACAATCCGAACATTAAGGACTATTACCTCGAACATATAATATAAATAAATAAAGTGCAAAAGACTGAGAAAAGGTCATCACATGGAAGAAAAAATTGAAAAGCATCATTCAAGAAAAATGCAACGAGGATAAAATATAATAAAAAAATAAGTGCAAAAGACTTGGAAATGTGCATCACATGGAAGAAAAGGGTAAAAACAAAATTAAAAAGAATGGATAGACTTGACTTGTCATATCAACGAGGACACTTTTTAAGATATATTTCTATGAGTCAACATCATGAATCTCGCGGACACCAATAAAAGAGACGAGCAATATTAGATTGAAATGGAATTGCTAATACGATTTTATAAAGAGGCCTGGCTGGCAACCATAGGAATTCCTTCACATAAGAGAAGAGTGTTGTGTACATTATAAATTAGATCACAATCTTGTGGACCGATGTGAGCTTCCGGGAAGAGTCTCTGCTCTCACTTAGTCGACGACATTCCAACAACAACTTTTATATTTACATTATAAAAGTGGGTTCTTATTTTATGCAATGATGAACAAAGTAGTTAGATACAATTAAAGATGGTGTCGTTTATTTCTACGGAAATGGTAGTAACCATCACCATTATGATGATGATGATATTTCCCCCCTATGCAATATTATCATCAACATCACCATCATCGTTAATATCAACTGATGATGAGGGAAAGGCTCTCCTCAGCACCGGTTGGTGGAATAATTCTACTTCTCATCATTGCACTTGGGAGTATGTAATTTGCAATGAGGCCAATCGCGTCATTGAAATCACCATATTCGATTGAATGAAGAATTACGTTGGAAGCCTTAAATTGAACTTTCTTTGGGTTTCCCGACCCTCGTTTATCTCGTGCTTTATAACCATGGACTCGACGGAAGCATCTCGCTGTGAAATAAGGTATACTCATGCGATTGCCGCTGCCATTTTAACAATCTTACGGGTGAGCTACCTCTTTCCTTGGCTAACCTCACTCAGTTGGAGTACCTCACTCTTTCTTATAATTGACTACATGGTTAAATTCCTCTTGAATTTGGAAAAATGAAGAATCTAATCTATCTGTATTTGAGTTATAATAACCTGACTGGTGTCATCCCTTCTTTTATAGGACATTTAACCAAACTGGAATATCTTTACCTTGGTGGTAATCAAATTATTGGTTCTATCCCTTTTGAAATTGGGCATTTAGAGAATGTGGATACAATATCCCTGAATAATAATAACCTTACTGGTGTTTGCCCTTCTTCATTAGGCAGTCTTATCAATCTGACTTCTCTTAAACTTAGAGGTAACCATATCAATGGTTCCATCCCTCTAGATATAGGGAACTTGAAGAAACTGTCTCACCTAGACATTAGTAATAACTTGATTAGTGGAAAGATACCTCCCCAATTCAAAACTAGTAGAATACTTCAATCTCTCTTATAATAACCTCTATGGCGCCATTCCTCGTTCTCTTTCTAACTACATGTGGACAACAATTGACTTATCGCACAATCAATTAGAGGGTCATATACCCTCCCAATTGCGATCTAGGCTGCATTCAGAGACATTTACTATGAGAATTTGTGTGTGGTAGATCAAAGTTTGCTACGTTGCAAGAGAAGCTACCATGAAATCATACTAATCATCATTATTTCTTTATGTGCAACCTTACTCCTTTCTATTGTGATTATTGGGTTGCTCTTCCATAAACAAAGGATTAGAAAAAATCAATCACTTGAGACAAGAAAGGTGAAAAAGGGAGATCTATTTTCGGTATGGGACTATGATGGTGCAATTTCTTATGGAGACACATCATCCAAGCAACTAAGGATTTTGACATCAAATACTGCATAGGAACTAGAGGCTATGGCATCGTTTACAGAGCACGACTACCTTCCGGCAACATCGTTTGCCTTGAAAAAACTTCATGGATGGGAAAGTGAGGATCCAACCTACTTGAAAAGCTTTGAAAATAAAGTCCAAATACTATCGATAATACAACACCGCAACATTGGCCAAACTTCATGGCTTACGCACATAAACGGTCCATGTTTCTTTACAAATATAGACGGGGGGCTTGTTTTGTATGTTAAGGGATGATGTTGAAGCTGTGGAATTGGATTGGATTAAGAGGGTGAATGTGGTTAAAGGCATTGCTAAAGCTTTATCCTACATGCATCATGATTGCGACTTCCCCATCATTCATCGAGACATATCAAGTAATAACATTCTTTTGGATTCTAAGCTTGAAGTTTTTGTATCAGATTTCGGCATTGCAAGATTGTTAGATCCTGATTCATCCAATCAAACCCTTCTTGCAGGGACTTGCGGCTATATTGCACCAGGTAAGTTAGACAGCAATCTTCACTAGTTTTTTTTTATTAACTTCTAAATATTATATAAGTTTTATCTACTTATAAAACATAATACTCTTTTTTTTCCTATATTTTATAGAGCTTGCTTATACTATGGCGGTGACGGAAAAATGAGATGTGTTTAGCTTTGGGATGGTTGCGTTGGAGACGATGATGGGAATTTGTCAAGCCCCTACCACCGCCTAGGCGAACAGTGGGGATGCGGCATAGGACTGTGACTCTTTAACCTATTTTTCTGTCATTGGTGAGCCCAATTTATATATATATATATATATATATTCATAAATAAATAAAACTTATAACATATACATATAAAACAACCAAGTAGTGAATTGTTCATAATAATATGTACATATATCAGGAGTCTAGTTACTTGTTAACACTCTGATTTCACTAATATTACAAAATTCTACATTTACATATACAAAAACAAATCCAAAACCTACTTAGGGTGGGCTTCTATTGCTGTGTTGACTCTGGCGGATGCGGAATGCCGTGAAAGTCCTCTTCAGTACCTACACGGATGAAACACTTGTGCTAAGTTTATAGCTTAGTGGGAAATATATAACATATATGACCACTTGCAGTGATTCTTAATTTCAGTATACATAGACAATAGCTTATAAACATATACTTCTTTTACATATCATATGCATCTTTCGTATCATTTGTATATTTCATGCCTTTTTCATGTGTCATGTTTCATATTATCTTATATCACTTTTTTTTGTTTTTATGCCTGTATATTCCAAAGACATGGATACGGGAGATGACTATATATACGGTATCATCCTTTGTCTGAATCGGTGACTATACCTTTATGACCCGAAGCGGGGGTCGTATATGCCGAAGGTATCATCCTTTGTACAAGGCGGTGACCTATGCTGTATTATGTGACGAAGCGGGTCCGTTGTAATGACCCAGCGAGTAGCTTTGTGAATGGGACGACTTATAACCTTAATTCTTCATAGGCAATGCCTACTTGTCCAACCACTTTGGAATATATGCAGGAAATCTGGCTTATTAGGTTTTTATCTGAATTAGACATATCATACTAGTCATTTACATATTTGTATTACTGTTCATGTGTTAATATTTCATATATCAACCCTTCTTTTATTTATTTACTTCAAATACTTAACACATAAATATTTCCTACAAGCGATTACTTCACTTTACTTGAATTTTGGATCAGCCAGGGTCCAAATTTGGGCTCTACTTATTTCAAGGAGATTTGTTCTCCTAGAAGTATACTTTACCCAAAAATTTGAA
Source organism: Tetrastigma voinierianum (assembly GCA_016808115.1). Taxonomy (NCBI): domain Eukaryota; kingdom Viridiplantae; phylum Streptophyta; class Magnoliopsida; order Vitales; family Vitaceae; genus Tetrastigma; species Tetrastigma voinierianum. Next base: position 90,466 of record JAEQBH010006860.1, read on the forward strand.
TAACTCAATTTGGATTAGTGAAACTCAACTTATGGCCTAAATAACTGTACCAAAACACCAAAAAGTGTATCATAAATTATCCGGGTTTCACTTTGACGAATTTTCTGGGTCCAATGGGGTTCAAATTTGAATACACTTATTTCAAGGAGATTTATGGCCAAGACAAAAAGGTCAATTCCGTTACTATTAGCAGTAACAATGGTGGCAAGAGAGCTCGATTGCAGTTCCGTTCTCGGGTCACAATGTGTTCTTCTAATCCTTCTTCGATTCCATCGGTAGGGTACCCCGACCCAGTGGTGTGGATATGGACGAGAACAAAGCAATTGATAGCGGCAGCCGTCGAGAGGGGATGGAACACTTTCATTTTCCGCTTTATTTACATCGAGCTTCGCCAATGAATGGATCTGTTAGTGGGTTAAAAGGCTTGTTTTATAGTTAAATGGCTTTGCATGTTCGAGTGTTTGGTTTTATGCCTGCGTGGAGTAATGGCTAAAGGTTAGTCCCATTAGCAGTTGAATAGCGGTTTTGCTTTTGGTTGAATGGAATTAGGTTTTCCGGAAGTGAAGCATAGATTTTGTGCTCTAGATTTGAGTTCAATTTGATTTTCGTTGTAGAGTAACCCATGACATTTCGGTGGAAAAACATGCGAAATGGAAATATATACAGCCGATGCCCATTTGTAGACTTGACTTGTTAATATACGTATTTAGGTTTGCTTGTTCCCGGGACTACGGTGTTTCAAGTGTCGATTACGATGTTTCTTTGAGAATCAAAACGTGATCGCATTGATAGATCCACTCTTCATTGAAGGAAAAACTTTTGACAGGTGAAGGAAAATTAGCAACATTTTATGAGGTTTCTTCTCCGCGAAACTAATTTGCTCGACTGTAGATAAAGCGACGAACGATCTTATCATCGATTTAGTGAATTGGCAGGTATAATGGTTGTTGACTGCCCATTACTAATCAATCTTAATGAAATTCATGAGTCACATTTGGCACTCACTTTCATGCCCAAAAGACTATGGTGGCATTTGTTTTTTTTACTTAATGTTGAATATAACTTTTTTCAGCTGAATGCTAAATAGAATTTTATAGTATTAAGTTATTTGTTTTTTAACATTGGGTAGTGAGTGTTGCTATCTATCCTCCTTGTTGGGCAAGGGTGGTGTTTCTTGTTTTGGAAGATGATTTTTTTCTGAATAGAAAAAGCCAAGAATTTTTTTTAGAAATTTCAGTAATAAGTCATGAAAAAGTTAAAAAACAAACATGTTGAAAGCTAAAAGCTATTTAGCTTTTAGCAAAAAGCCAAAAAACAAACGCCACCTATGACTCAAACTTGTAGTATTAGCTGTTTGTAAATGTGGATTAGTTTATGGACTCTTACTAAAGTATGTGAGTGATAATCAGTAGAGTGCCTTTTGCTCTCAAATAATTGTTATTTGAATTATGGTGGCTTTCTTCACAAGAAGCCCAAGAATGCAATTAGAGGATGAATTTAGGTGGCGTTTGTTTTTTTTACTTAATGCTGAATATAACCTATTTTAGCTTAATGCTAAATAATACACAGTAGGATTAAGTATTAAGTTGTTTGTTTTTTAACATTGGGTAATAAGTGCTACTAGCTCTCCTCCTTGTTGGACAAGAGGGGTGTTTCTTATTTTGGAAGATGATTTTTTTTATGAATTCAGAATTTTTTTTTAGAAATTTAAGCAATAAGTCATGAAAAATTTAAAAACAAACAAGTGAAAAAACAAATAGCACAAATAGCTTTCAGCAAAAGCCAAAAAACAGACAGCACCTTAGTTTCTTTGTCTATGTGGGCTGGCGGAATTTGTCTCACGTGCCACCACCATCTTTTATCTGGACATCTTTTTCTTCTAATTATCCTCTAATATGGAGGCTTAAGAAGCCCAAGCCACTGAGTGATACCTTGTTTACCATATCTAACATTTATGTACATCTTCAACTCTCATTTGTATTTTAAATTTTTTAAGGAAACTCAATTAAAATAAGGGAGACTTAACCCTCATCTATTTGGGGTCTGTTTCATGAATGTTTTCTGACCATTTCATGATTCGGGTTATGACTTTATATCCCCAATTTTGGTGCTTGCATCTGCTTAATGCAACCCCTCACCTTTCTTTGGGACAGAATATCCATATGAAAGATACAAACTGGATATAGTCTGGACAAGGTCATGTAGACTAGTGACTTAACCTGTGTTCTACTTTTGTCCATTACTGCCTCATCAACTGTTCTTGCCTAATGCCTTCTTTTTTCTTTCTCGTGTGGAATCATTACCAGCCTCTTAAACAAATATGTTGTTTTGTCTATGAAAGTATATAACTATTTCTAGCTAGTATCCTTGTTATTTTTTAAGATCCTGATTCATAGTTATTCCCTGGTTGTCCATTTATTTCTTAGGTTATACCTGCAGAAAATATAGTTGCAGCATTCCAAGGCAGTCAAATAACAGTCTTTGCCATCTCAAAAACTCCTAATGAAGCTCAAGTTTTTCTTGAGGTATCTTTCAAGTATTTTAAAATGAGAACCACTTAAATGTTACAAGGGTGAAGCTTTAGTTAATTAATACAATTGAATGTATTGGTCCAAATGAATCCTGATATTTGTTTTATTTCCATGTTTGTTTTTGTAGGCCTTGGGTGGGATTTGGGGAATGTTTTTAAAGTTGAGGATTCAACGAAGCTGTACTTGAGCTAAGTGATCTCCCTTCTTCTATGATGGCCTTCTTGACTCTTGGATTATTGGTCCTTACTTTGTTTTGATATTTTCAGGATTATTTTGACCCGAGAGAGGAATGAAGATAACAATAACATGCTGAGTTTAAGCCAAAGCCACTATAACTCAAGTTCATATCTCTGGAATGGGTGATCGAGTTTGCATGGATCTCTGTAGCCTCATGAGGCCTGGTGAAGGACTTCTGGTTTGCTTCTAGCTTCTCACCTACATGATTATATCACCATGGCTCTTTTATTTACTAAGAGATCCTGTACTTTCTCCATAGTTATCATTCTTATCTGCCATTATTCTTTCATAGGTTGGATCTTTTGCCAAAGGGTTATTTCTTGTTCACTCAGAATGTTTAGAGTCAAATTACATTGCTAGCATGCCTTTTCGGGTCAATGCGGTGAGTTTTGAACTTAGGGTTGCTAGAGCTAATATTTTGACCAATGTGATTATTTTAAGGACATAGTAAATGAGACATTTTTAGCTATGTATTTTCCAGGAAGTGCTCTCTTATGAAAGTTTGAATTATTGTCTTTTCATTTACCGGAATGATAACTCAATTGAGCCATTTCTGAAAGTTCTATCACACCTCAACAAGGAGTGTTATACTTTTATAGAGCCATTTCTGAAAAACCTATGTTGTATTACTAAATAAGTACCTCTTGTAAATGTACGGGTCCAGTACATGCCCTATGTTGCTATTCCAGGAGGAAAAACTTGCTATCTTTCAGAGTTAAATACAGGTAAAGAGGTCATTGTCGTTGATCAAAATGGAAAGCAACAAATAGCAATTGTCGGGAGTGTAAAGATAGAGACTAGACCACTAATCCTTGTGGAGGCCAAGGTTTGTGAATGGTACAGAAGAATCTTGTAAATTATATGCTTATTGACTGGTATAGGAAAGAAGTTTGTGTAGAGTGCATACCAAAATATTTTAGCTACTTGATTTCTTGAATGAACAACCTCCCCTAAGCACAAGAAAATCATAATGGAATAAACTTGATCAGTAAATCCCGAAAAGCAAAGAAAACCATATTTATTTTCTTAGGAAGCACATGATGGAGTCAGTGGATATGGTTGAAGAAGAAGGAAACAAAGAAAATTTCCCTGAGATATGAAAATTTTCTTCTTGAAAACATCAATAGAAATAGAAAAGGTGGTTTTTTTTTTCAACCCTTCATAACTGCATTTGGGGAAGTCCAGTTTTCCATATTTTCTTTCCTTCTTCAGTCTTCTCGGCCTCAAGAGGAGCTTTTAATGTGTGTGCTCATGTTTATCTGTTCATTTTGTATGATCATTAAAAGTTTTTTATCTTGATATTAATAGAGTACATATTGATATTATTTATAGGAAGCAAAAATGGTACTCACATGAGTATCCCTTCTATAATGCAGAAACAGTCGAATTGATCTGTCCCAACCAAGGTAATTCAAACTACCATAAACCATTGACTCAAAGTTTTGGGTTTTTTTTTCTGTTTAAAGCTAATTTTGAAGAAGTCAAAACTTTTTTATCCATTATTTACAGGAAGTGGATTTCCCAATAAAGCAATTCCTGTGACCTCAACAATTTGGAGATGAAGTGCTAAAGATACGAGATTGGAGCTCGGCCTGCAGGAATTGAGATTAAAGAGTTTATTGTTGAAAAATGAACAATCAAGACAAAAGTTTTGTCTGTAGACATAATCCCTTATAAATGAAAATTAGATTCAGGGTTAAAGGCTTTAGTATCTGATTTTGGTACCCCTTCATGAGATTTCCCTCTGGCAATTAATGAATAAAAATGTATAGTTCTGCTTCTAAATTTGAGTCTGACATTTGAACCTTTGTTGTTGAGTTTGTTGCGATATTGGATTAATAGTCATAGATTCTCTATTGTAATTCTTTCCTATTACTATTATATTCTTTCCTAGTTTAGAGATATTTCTCTGTTAGGCAAATAACTTAATTATAGGAATAGCTTGATTGTAAGATCTCTAATATCTCTATAAATATGTACATGTAAAGATACAAATTTATTATGAATAAAAAATATTCTTCTCTGTTTTACAAGTTGGTATCAGAGCCACGAAACCCTAAATCATTCTTCTTTGAATCAGCAAACCATGAAGCGAGTCGATTCTAAAGCGTACGTCACCAAATCTACCCCATCATTTATTCAACACGAAGGTTCATCATTGATTCAAGAATTGTGAATGAGACAGCCTATGATCTGTGGTCTCAAATGTAGAGATGCAAATTGCGAGAAAGAGAAACTCTCCTTCATTCGTGGCACATCGCCGACACCTAAGAGAAAGATGAAGGCTATGAAGAGTGGTATTCAGACAATCAGAAGGTCAAAAGATGGTTGCTGATGTTTATGTCCCCGGAGATTATGAAGTGATACATTCGCTTACCCACCGCATGAGATATTTGGAAAGCTCTGTCTAAAGCCTTTTATGATGGAGGCGAGGATGAATTCTGAGTTTTACCTTAAGCAGAGGACTTTCTCTTTGCCAAACAAAATGGCGAGACCACTCTCTATATATATTATAGGCTGGCCAAATCTTGATTAGATTGGATCATTGTGATAAGGTGGTCATGGTGGATGAGGCGGATATTGCATCCTATCGAAATTGCTTGATGACAAAGGGAATTTTATATCTTTACGAGTGATTAGAGGGTGATTTTGAGCAAGTGCGCGGCGAAATCTTGAGGAAGGATCCTATCCCTGAATTAGAAGAGTGTTATGCCCTAGTTCGCCACTAAGATGTTTGATGCGGGGTGATGAACGGATAGTGAAAATTACGAAGGTTGGCCGTGGTGACTTTCAGAAACCGGTCTAATCTGTGGGTCTCGAGCAAACAAGACGAAAAGGCCCATCCATCTAAATTTGTAATGGTGGCGACAAATCATCATACAAATGCACTCCCTTGTAATCAATGGTGCTTCAAAAGTCGCGATCTTATGAACTTATGGGATATCGGAGGCCAGGTGGAATCATAGCCGTGATTCCCGAAAGAAGAATTTCAAGAATGCCTCTACTGCTGCAATTGTTGAAATAAAGACAGAGGATGATAGTGGTGAAAAGTCCTCGGCATTGGCAGCAGCAGCAGGTAATGGTGGTAAGGTTTTAAATATCTCTACACATGTTTCTAATAGTGCATGGATAATTGATTCCGGTGCTACGGATCATATGACATTTGATTCTTGACAAGTTTCACCTCTTAAATCTTCCTCACAACATTTTGTTTCCACTGCCAATGGTATCTCAATTCCGATTATTTGGGAAGGATCCTTGTCCCTCACTAACACCTTGAATTTAGATTCTGTTTTGGTTGTTCCCTTTTTGAATTATAATCTTTTGTCAGTTTCTCAAATAACCACTGCCTTATTTTGTGTTGTCATTTTTTAGCCTGAATTTTGTGTATTTAAGGACATTGGACAGTAAATGATTGGTTGTGGTGTTAGGCGAGGGAAGTTGTATTACTTGGACTTGGTGTCTAAAAGTTCAGATGAGTTGCGTCAAGCTTTAAAGATTGAGGGTTCTAAAAAAAAAAAAAAAAAAAAGGGAAATATGAGATATGGTTGTGGCATCGACGTCTGGGGCATGCTTCTTTTGGTTACCTGAAGAAATTATTTCCTACTTTATTTGCAAACTTTGATGTCTCTAGTTTCCAATGTGATGATTGTGAACTTGCAAAAAGCCATTGTGCTTCGTTTCCATTAACTTTGAACAAAAGTCTAGTTCCTTTTATGATCATACATTATGATGTTTGGGGCCCATCTAAGTTTGCTACTTTGGATGGATCGCATTGGTTTGTTACTTTTATTGATGATTGTACTAGAATGACTTGGGTATGTTTGATGAAGTCCAAAAGTGAAGTAAACTTGTTATTTCAAAATTTTCATTAAATGGTTTGTAGTCAGTACAATGCACAGGTTCAGGTTCTCTGCAGTGACAATGGAGGTGAATATTTGAGTTTTGAATTGAAGCGGTATTTGGAAGCCCATGGAACCATTCATCAAACTACTTGTTCTGATACACCCCAACAGAATGGGGTGGTGGAGCGGAAAAATCATCACTTGTTGGAGGTTATGCGTGGCCATTGATCGGCACATATGCCTTTATCCTAGTGGGGACACGCACTTACCTCTGCAACATATTTGATCAACCGATTACCTTCCAGCACTATTGATTTCCGGACACCATCCCAGGCTCTCATTGAAGCAATTGTTGCTCCAGTCGATCCAAACTTACCACCTCATGTTGTGTAGCATTTGTACATCTTCATAAGCGTCAGCGCAACAAGCTGACACCTCGAGCATTGCGATGTGTCTTTTAGGGTATCTTTGCTCATCAAAGTGCGATGCTATCACCCTCAAGCAAACAAATGTTTGTTACAATGGATGTAGTTTTTCATGAAGACTCGATGTATTTTCCTGGGCTGAACTTCCAAGGGGGAGCACCTATAAAGTTCAAGCTCTAGACTATCGATTTTTATCTCTATAGAAGGAACTCTTTGAACTGGTAACAATCGAGACCAGGATGAAAGGAACGCCTTGAACTTAGTAATGAGAATGCTGGTGAATTGGATTTGAGTGAGTACAAATTTGGACCACCGGTGGTGATAGCGTGGTGAAGACCCTAGAAAATGAGTTGTGGATCAACACTCCATACGAATCTCTCGCACCACCAAACCTTCGCGTCGCCTGCGAGGATGGTCTGTAATGTGTCTGAACCACCCGAGAAAGCAACTACCACCGCGTTAAACCCGAGAGGTACTCTGGTGATGCCAAAGTGCTATTTTGAGCCCTATATCAGATGGGTTTTGAGTGCTTTTTGCGCACTAATCATGCCAATTATGCCAATTTGAAGTGTTCAAGTCTTCTTAGTATCACTTGTATCGTTTAGAGGTTATTTTGGTTGTTTTGCGGGTTTTGCGTGAGAGTTGATAGTATCGAGACATATGCTAAACCATGAAGATTGAACCCACATTCATAATACCATCAAACATACCAAAAATCAAAGAAAGAATGAAGGCAAAGTATAAAAGTTGGTGCGGTATAGGGAGCGGTAGGCCATCGGTGGTCGTGATTCGAGAATTTAGCTAAGATTGCGAAAATTTCATTTTGGGGTTACGAAAATTCGCAATCTAAGCGAGAGTGTGAAACTAAACTAGGGCCTAAAAATTTAAGCTAACCCTTGTTCCTAGCAAAAATGCGGTTCGCTATCACCTAAAAATTTAGCTAAATTAGCGAAATTGCGGTCTGTAAGGGGTCTACGATTTATTATCTCTCTTAATTCAGCTACCTAGCGAAATATTTCACCTAAGCGAAATCTCATTAATCATCCTTTGTAATTAATGCAAACCTGACCTCATTTTGGTGTACTTCCTTGTCCCTTATTTGCTTAAATCTTTAGGCTTTATTGTGTTCACATAATGGGTGGCCTATATAAACCCCCATAGTTTTTGTAACCCGAAAAAAGCTAACTTGGGAGACAATCTTTTGGCACAAATTTTCACTTTATGTAAATATCTTATGACTTTCCCACTTAGGGTTGGTTTTCTCTCTTCTCTCTCCTCTTTCTCTCATTTTCTAGGCTACCAAACAACCCTCTTGAGGATGACAACTCAAGAGATGCTTGGCTAAGCCTCTTTTCTTTGAAGAGGAAGGTAGCTAGCTTGGTTGTGGGGCGATTCAGGTTGTCCTCATGTGTTGAATGCTACAGGTACTGTATTTATGGCTCACATCTTCTCAAACTAGGGTTGAATACCATTTAATGTTATTAATTTGGCTAATACTTACCATGCTTTAGGATCTGATGCATACTTATTGCTAGATGTCTTGTGGTTATAAATATTTTAAACCATTGAAATGATGTTATTGAATATTAGGGTTTCAAGCGAAAGAAATTGTGATGCATATTTTTGTGTTGACTCAAATAGGAGTGATTCTAGGAGTTAGGTTGCTAGTTAAACAAAGATCCGGTTATGGCTTGGACTATAGGTTGCTTGTCATAATGCGAGGATAAAACCTGAGGACACTTGTTTGCCCTATGTTATCAAGTTAGTGACCTAAATCTTCAAAGTTACATTTTCACACATCACTTTCAGTCTTTAGGTTATTAGGTTTCAAACTACTCACCTTTGTTTTTAAACAAATCCAAAAATCCAAATAGAAAGCCTTACCTTTTCACACTTAGCCAAATCATTCCTAGGATGAAAGCCATCCCGTGTTGAGCCTGAACCGGCTATCTTTGCGTTAGCTTGACTACGGCCCGGTAGGAGAACAAGATATAAATTTTGTTGATTCCGCTCAACCTACTGTGGTACGAATCATATTCCCAAACCCACATATGAACCCAAACTTTATAGTAAAGTTAAATATCCCATGAGTTACTATGTGTCTAACCATCGCTTGTCTGAATCAAATAAGTCATTTATAAATCAATTATCTACTGTATCTATTCCTAACAGTGTGTAGGAAGCCTTAGCTAACCTAAGGTGGAAAGCTGCTATGAATAAGGAGATGAAATCCTTGCAGAAGAATGAAACTTGGGAACTTGTTTATCATCCTCCAGGGAAGAAACCAGTTGGATGTCGGTGTCTTTATATTGTGAACACAGAGCAGATGGTTCAATTGAACGTTTTAAAGTGAGACTGGTAGCAAAAGGGTACTCCCAAACCTATGGAATTGATTATACAGATACATTTGCACTTGTTGCTAAAATCAACACAGTTCGAGTATTATTGTCTCTAATTGCAAACCTGGATTGGCCATTGCAACAATTTGATGTGAAAACGCCTTTACTGCGCAGGCGAGTTGTCCGAGAAGAAGTGTACATGGATTTGCCGCTGGTGCATGATACAGTGCATTATCGAAGAAGTCAATTAAAAGAAATCGTTGTATGAGCTGTACAATCTCAGGAAACATGATTTGGAAGGTTCATGAAGTCCATGAGGTTTTTTGGCTACCATTAGAGTAATTCAGACCACACTTTATTTTTGAAAAAATAGTATGGTAAGATCACTACCCTTATTGTGTATGTTGATGACATGGTGGTTCTGAGTAATACGATGAAAGGAAGGCTCTACAAAGTTACTTGTCAAGCGGGTCGAAATGAAGACCTCGGTCACTTGAAATATTTTCTTGGGATCGAAGTCTCTCGATCGACTCAAGATTTTTCTTGTCTCAAATAAAATATGCCTTTAGATTTGTTGTAGGAAGCGCGGTATGTCGGTATCGGCGGATGATACACCAGTAGAAGAAGGATTGAAGTTATGTGTTGATACTAATCAGGTGTCTGTTAATAAAGGGAGATATCAGAGGCTCATTGGAAGATTGATGTACTTAGCCCACAGTAGGCCAGATCTTGCCTATGCAATGAGTATTGTTAGCCAGTTTATGCATAATCCTGGAGAACAACATATGAATGCAGTTATGCGCATTTTAAGGTATCTGAAGTCCGCTCCTAGAAAAGGCATTTTGTTCACTAAAAATGTAGATTGTCAAAGTGTGGATGCATATAGTGATGTTGGCGAATTTGGAGCAATAGATGATAGACGATCTACTTCGGGATATTTCACCTTTGTAAGGTGGTAATCTCGTTACACATATGAAGAAAGCAGACGAGAATGTTGTTGCACGTTCAAGCGAAGGCTGAATTTAAAAAATTTATGGCACTTGGAATATGTGAAGCATTGTGGCTAAGACTTCTATTGATGGATTTAGGCTATCTGCCTAGGCAACCGATTCGGCTTTATTGTGATAATAAAGCAACATGTGATATTGCTCATAATCTGGTACAACATGATCGTACAAAGCATATGGAAGTAGACATATTCTTCATTAAGGAGAAATTGGATGAGAAAATTGTTGAGTTGCCTAAGATTCGATCCAAAGATCAATTGACTAATATCCTCACCAGCTGTTTCAAGTCGAGTGTTCTCAAAATTTTTGGGCAAGTTGGGCATGTGTGACATCTATGCACCAACTTGAGGGGGAGTGTTGCGATATTGGATTAATAGTCAAAGATTCTCTATTGTAATTCTTTCCTATTACTATTATATTCTTTCCTAGTTTAGAGATATTTCTCTATTAGGCAAATAACTTAATTATAGGAATAGCTTGATTGTAGGATCTCTAATATCTCTATAAATATGTACATGTGAAGATACAGATTTATTATGAATAAAAAATATTCTTCTCTGTTTTACAAGTGAGTTCCATTCATCAACATCTCAATCCTTTGTATATAAATAGAAAGATATTACTGTAAGTGGATTTATGATATGATATTTAAACTTGTCATTGTCTTTTGTCCATCTGCTTCCTGCAATTAGTTGTAAGAAGATTTGAGAAAACAAGATAAAATAGATGAGGGCCACAGCAAGAACACATCATGGATTGATTTTTTTTTCATGTTCAAAGCGAGTGCAAATCAACTTCAAAAGAAAGCTCCATGATTCTCTCTAGGCCACTCCTTTGATATCACTCCACCACCTCTCACTCACATCTCAAAAGGAAAAACCAACGCATCCACGACCATTCACTTCAGGCCCGTCCTCAGCATTTTTTGTTAGATTTTTCAAGATGCCCCCAATCCCTTTAACAGATTACAAATAAGTGACGGGAAGAAACATAGGGTCATGGAAACTGGTGCCATATTTGCTAGAATTAGGGTTTCGGGGATCGGTGAGGAAGGTTGTGGTTATATGGAGATGCATGAGGACCATTTGGTATGGAGAGACTTCTATTTGGTTGTCCATTCCTTGATAGGAACCCTGTCTGCACTCTAACGCCACTTTGAGTTTGGGTTAGACCCGCCTATGCGCTCTACTTGAATTGTCTAGTAAAAGGATGAAGAACTGGCCATGTCCTTCAGATTTGGCAAAGGCTTTAGAGCTTCAACAACTTCACTCATTAGAGGTTTGGCTTGCAGGTCATGACTAAGGCGGTGCGGTGACTTGGCGCCTTGTGCACCTTTGATTGAAGCGACGCAGGCGGGAGCAGCAGCTATAGAACTTTCTCCTCTCCCCAAGATGGGGTCTTGCCCATTCTATGAGGTTATGCTCCCCATTTGGCTGGTTTTTGTCCATTGACCTTCGCTCGATCAACATTTCAAGGAGAACCGCCCCAAAGCTATAAACATCGTTCTTTGATGTAAGATGCCCTGAAAAAGGAATATGATCATATTAGATTTGGAAGGCCAAATTTGGGCTTCTTAGCATGATTGGATGCGGGAAATAGAAAAATGGAAAATGAGTTTGGAACGGCGTCACGACCAATAATACATGACAAGGAAATCTACAGCACAAGTACAAAGTTTGAAAAGTAGTGATGAAGGACTCATGGAAACTTGATCATGAAACTAACTCATGGAAGCCTTCTTTTTTTTTTTTTTTTTTTTTGTTGCATTAGAAAACAAAGATGTGCAAAACCATTTGGGAAAAAAATTTCCAAGGAAAATTTTATAATGGATGATCATGATCTATAGCACTGATCCCTGTTTATTAAACGTAATTATAAAATACTAAAGAACACTCCTCAAGTATGTAAAATAAGAAATCATCCAAGTAGTTATGCTCCTCCATAGTGATACATATGATCAGTTTAATATGACATGATAATTAGATAAAGATGAGTGATTGAAAGATTAAAGCATAATTTTAATGGTTATATGGCAAAGCTTATCATATGTTTGACAGGGCCTCAAGCCTAATAGGAAAACCCAACGTAAAAGACAGACCTAATAGGTGGGAAAACCTCTCAAGCTTAAATACCACTCCACACTCTTGTGTGGAACCGATGTGGGATCGTATCATTCCATACCCCTTTCGAAACCAGACATCAGCGGACAACATTCACTCTAAGTGGCTCACACTCTGGACAGCATTCACTCCGAACCCACCTTTGGGGCACCTGGTAGCCCTCTTCCAAGTAGCCCTTTCCTAGGTAACCCTTTCCCACTACACACCGGCTCTCAATGAAAGCACCAATGATAGGGCCTCAAACCCAATCGAAGGCCGACCAGACCCGATTAATAGATGGGAAAACCTCTCGAACTTAAGAACCGCTACGGCTTCGTGTGGAGCGGAGTGTAAGGATCGTATCGGTGTCTACGGAATAACATTTTTTGACAAAAAAACATATAGCAAACCAGCCCTTGGGATGAACAATCCATATTTATAAACAATCTTATCTTTATTCAGATACTCAAGTTTTGTACGGAAATGCTTCGTTTGAGAAAAAAAAAAGATAAATTAGTTTGCATAGAAAACTATTGACCAAATTGATGCGCAATGTCGACAACTTGAACAACGACAATTGATTTGTGCAGAAGCCGCAAACTAGAAAAACGATTTTTAAAGAACCAAATGCCGCCGACGGAAACAACGATTATTTGAGCTAATTGCCACCGACGTCAACTATGGCATTTGAATTAAGTGGATTTCATTGCCGCCGACAGCCACTACGGCATTTGAATTAAGTGGATTTCATTTGCAGCCGACGGCAACACCGACGGCAACAGGGGTAATTGGCAATCTTAAAACCTCGCGCTAGGGCTTTTTCTTCTCCTTCCGCTCTGCTCTTCTTCTCCTCTTCTCCTTCCGTTCTGCTCCTCTCCCGTCCTCCTCCGATCTGCTTCTCTCTGGTAGCCTCCTCCAATTGGGCAACAACACGTTTCAAACTCTATAAATACCCAAACCTTTCTCCTGCAAATCCTTCTTCACCTCCTCCTCCTTCTTGTCTATTTCTTAGGGTTTTCATTTCTTGGTTCTCCACGTCCCTTCTGTTCATCCACATTCAGATTCTTGGTGTTGGTGTTTTTCGCTTTTCCGACTCAGGTAGCACTTTTGGATTTTGAAGAAACGTTTTATTTAATTTTTTTCATGTGTTTCTATGCAATGCTGTTTGAAATTAATGATGTTAGGAGATGATTTGTTTTTGTTTCTGTTTCTCTATTATGAACTTTTCTCCTTTATGAAAATCGGTTATGTTTGTGATGTTTGATTTTATTTATTTTTTCTCATTTCGTGTTTACGTTTTCTAGTGTGGCTGATTTTAACAAACGAAAAATAAAGAATATAAAATACTTAATTGAAAATTTTTTAAAAAAAATAATAATTGTGTTTTAGGTATGATAGTAATTAAATACTATTTTAATAAATTGTAAATGTTACCATACTTAGACAATTAGTTTTTATGAAAATGTACAGATCCATGTATTTTACCTTATTTATAATGGTTATTCTCAAATCAATAGATTGAAATACAAGTTTCCCTTCTAGAAAAGGGAAACCAAAAAAGAAATAGAATGGCCACTACCACTCTTGAGCTATGGTCCTCAATTTTTTAAAGCCACTGGCTTTATGGAGTAGTACACCAAATCTTATAGATAAGATGCACTTCTTTGAGGACCAAAATAAAAAATTATCAGCAGAGAAGATAAGAAGCACTTGGTTAAATAATCAATAGTGATATTATCATTATTATGGTTTTTTTTAACACTTAATGGGTTTTGAAATGTAGACATTTTCAAACTCCTTATGAGATTGACTTTGGATTTGTTTGTTAATGTCTCATCATGCCATGAAAAGAAGATGGGAACGATAAGTGATATAACTTGAATTTTTTGGGTGATAAAGTAATACTTGGCATATCATGGCTTCTCGGTGTGATTATATTTTCTCCATGGGCCTGAAGCCCTACACCCTTAGATAACGAAAATTAATGGCTCGAGGTGAGGCCTCTATTTATAAACTAAACTCAAATACTATATTAAATTATCAATTTTCTAAAAGCTCAAACTCTAGAATTTGGTTATCCCGATTGTGTTATGGAGTTAGAAAATGAAAGAAATTACTTCAGCGATAGAAAAAAAAAAAAAAAAAAACATAAATATAAATAGGAGCAATAAAATAAAACCAAATGACACCATGATTGGCTGAGGACACTTTGATTGTTTTATTTATGATAAAGTTGATGTGATATCAGGATAATGACCTCTCATATTATTTAATTCATTTAGGACCATTTTGTACAGGTCAATTATGTATGTTTCAACAATTCCCATGATATGTTACTATAATGGACAAATATTGAGGACTAAAACATATGTCGAATATGAGGGGAGAAAAACTGTTATTGCGCCTTTGGATATACCAGTTGAATGCACGTTTCAACAATTGATTGATATGATATACTCAAAGACAACCATTGACAAACGAAGGTTCAAATTAGTACTCATTTGTAAGTATCCCCTTAGAAGTGGAAATAGGTTCCAACCTTTTCCAGTATGGGATGACAGTAGTGTGCGCCAAATGTTGAATCTGGTTAACACAACAATCATTGAGGAAATTGAACTGTATATTGAAGTTGTTCAAGTCAAGGAACAATTGAACCAATCTATGGGTGGCCATGTAGATTTATTTGTTCGCGACAATTACAATGTTGCCCAATCTGACTACGATTATGGGTCTAATAGTGGTCTAGTACTAGATACTGGACCAAATGGAGATGATGAAGATAGTGCAGATGAAGAAGGTAATGATGAATATGATGAAGATGTTGATGATGAATGTGATGGAGATGATGGGGATGTTGAAGTTAATGGACATGCATCATCCTTTCGAACTTTGAACCAAGTTTTGGAAGATGAACTCAAAGGATATATGTCTCTGCACAAGAACCATCTTGTGATGTATCAAATCACCCAGATGATGAGACATTGGATGAGTCATCCCTTGTTAAATATCACTTACCACCAACACCTCAATTTCAACATGTTGAAAACCTGGATAATGTTGTTGCAAGTTGTTGAATCATGGGTGCGACATACTACCGGTTATTCTAGTGGGGAAATTTGTAATTGTAGGATTTTTAATTTGAAATCGATTTGCAAAGTACGCAAGATTTACTCAATTAAAGCACACCAAGAGTATGTCGTTGTTGCATCCTCAAAAAAATTGCTCGTTTTAAGATGTAAGAAGGCTGAAGAATGTCATTGTCCATGGAAGCTTTGTGTAATGGTTGTGAAAGATAATTCCTTATTTGTTATCAACAAATATACTGGGCCGCATACTTATGTCAATCCTTACTTGAAACGGGACCACCATCAACTAGACTTGAAATTGGTTTGCTACTCATATAAAGGCATTAATTAAGGCCTGATTCACGTGACTAATTGCTATTTAAGCAAGTGTGATGGAGAAATGGGGATATCAAATATCATATAAAAAGGCATTGGATGGAAAGCATAAAGCAATTAGACAATTATTTGGTGACTTCTCTCAGTCATATACAGAGTTGCCACGTTTGTTCTTGGTCATAGAGCAAGCAAATCCTGGATGTGTTGTTATTTGGAAAACATGTGAAATTAATATGTCAAACACTGAGATATTCCAACGCGTGTTCTGGTCATTCAAGCCATCTATTGAAGGGTTCAAACATTGTCGTCCCATTATGAGTATTGATGGTACACATTTATATGGGAAGTATAAAGGTAAGTTATTGATTGCTATGGGGTGTGACGGAAATAATCAGTTGTTTCCATTGGCATTTTCTATTACAGAAGGCGAGAATACGGATAGTTGGGGATGGTTCTTGGCATGTATAAGAAATAGAGTTACTTAAAGGACAGGAATTTGCATTATATCTGACAGACATCTAGGTATCATGGCAGCAATGACCGATCCTCATCTTGGTTGGGCTACACCATGCCTATCCAGGTTGCATGTGTTTTGCAGAAATTTTATGACCCGGTTCAAAGATAAACTTTTGAAGAATTTGGTATGCAAAGTAGCTTTAGCGAGTACAGAACACAAATTCAATAAGCATATGAATACAATTGGGAGAATTAATTCTGAAACATTACAATGGCTTGAGGCAATCCCTTTCCAGTTATGGGCTCTTTCACACGACGGAGGTCGAAGATATGGGCTAATGACAACCAACATTTCAGAGGTATTTAATAGTGTCCTTAAAGGAGCTCGTAGCCTACCCGTGCTTGCATTGGTACGGTTGACCTTACGTCTGGCAGTTACTTTGTTGCAAGAGGGAAGTAAGTGCTAATAGATTGGCGTCTGAGAGCGGTTCGCCGATATGTTGATGCGCCGGATCGAGTCGTGTTGGTAGGCTAGTTCGATGGAAATTGTGCTTTACGATCTAAGGGCTATTTCATGTAAAGTCGAGGAGTGGTCGAGCTCATGCTCGCTTACATGTAAAAATTTGCACATGTGGAAAGACAACGATATAGTTTCCATGTAGCCATATCATAGCAACATGTCAACATCGCTATGTTGATTTCCATTGTTTGTGGAAGGCTTCTCATTTACCGGTTATACTATGACATAAGTGATCCTTTTCATCCAATGATGAAGATGTACGATTGTACCACCTAAGTCAATGCAACGCATTGGAAGTGGACGTCCTAAATCAACCCGGTTGCATAATGAAATGGACGTTAGGGAGGAAAACCAGTCACATGTGGGTTATTGCAAACCCGCGAAGTCCCGCAATCGGCGGTCTTGTAAGAACAAAAATCAAGTTCAATAAATGAATGTATGCGAATATGAATGTAGTTGGTCCTAATTATCTATGGTTTGGTCCTCCTTGCTGCGATTCGGCACCCGCGTCGACTAAAAGTTGAAGAGGCGATGTATGTTTTCTTAGTCACTTACGGGACTGATCCCTTCTTCTTGCTTTTTGGATTTATACGCGAAATGGTATGATAATGATGATGCAAAGGGTGTTAATTTTTTACAGGGGAAGTTCCATTCCTTCCACCTAGTTGCCACCATCGTCAGTTACCTCACCAAGGCCCATCCTAGTCCACACTGCCACAAAAGGTCTGTTTTGGTTTTCTTGTCCTTTATTTTGTTTTTATTTTTTTTATTTTTTTGTTCGCTTTTTGTTTATGTGTTGTAAGAGGTTGTGACAGGTGGTGATTTTGTGTTTTTCAGGTCCTTGTTGTGTAGGCCTTTGCCTTTGGAGATTGGTAGATGCACTTGTGTTATTGTGAAGGAGAAATTACCAAAAGGGTTGGCTGGGGGTGCTCTTTATTCACTATAGACCAATATAAGATCCCTCAAATCAAAAGCAGAAGTCCAACTATAAGGTGCCGCTCTCGAGCTCTTTAAAGCCTCTATTCTGCTTCTCTAACCGTAACACTGTAAGCGATATTATATTATGTAGTCGGCGAGAGGCCTAAGTATGAACGACTAATTGATCGTCGTGTTTTTTTGGTTGTCTTTGCTATTAGAATACAATTTAATTGAATCGTTCTTGCCAAGAGATGATGGATCCGGAATCTCTGAAGACAACATCTCCCCCGCCATTAGGTAGGTTTGTTAATAGCACAATTTGATGAATTTTTTTTTTTTTTTAATTTTTTATCAATACCAGAAATTATCATCAAAATTTACTCAAATGGGAGGATACTTGTGTGCTCTGATGAAATGAATGTGGAACTTTCATCCCATAATTTGACTCTCAGAGTTGATGTATATTTTGCATGTAAATATGATTTTCATCGTGCCCTTCTCAAGTAGTTGCATTTCCACATTTTCTTGTGCAATTAGAGCTTCGGTTTTCTTAAATTTGCATGATGTACTTATTGAAAGCAGTGACTCTCAGAGTGTCAAGTTCATGGCAAGAGAGATTTCGCTACTGCAGAAGCTTCATCATCCAAACATCATCATGCTTGAAGGACTGGCCACTTCCAGAATGCAGTTTAATCTCTATCTGGTTTTCGATTTCATGCCAACCGATTTGACAAGAATCATTTCCCGTCCAAGTGTGACCTTAACTGAACAACAGGTAATCATTCATTGTCTAAAAAAATGGAATTCAGCTGATTTATTCTTAATCTCCTAACAAAACTGATATAGGAGACTATTAAATACCTTTGATTCCATGTCATTCATTACATAATTTCTGTATATTTTCAATGAAGTTACTTCAAGGAAATTTATAGGCTGTATAACACTAAGAGAAATAAAATAAATTGAGAACATTCTCATAATTTATTCTCTAATCTCTTCAACAATATTTCCTATAATATCTTACAATGTTTTCTGTGGTTGCTCTTTATGTCAACAACCTACATTCTTTAGGGTGCCTTTCTTTGACTACCATCTAGACTTAGGAATGGAAATCACAACCCCACAGTAAATCTTTGGAATATATGGATGTGTGATTTAAATTCTAATGTGAGACGGCTGATATATATTATAGTTCAACAGGAATATATGTGACAGAAATAGAAAGCACAAATGAACTTCAGGAAAGGGGTGTTCCTCTTTTGGAGTAGAAGAAGCCTGGGAAAATAATTTTGGTTAATTTGTTTGTGAGCTGTTTAAAAGAGCAGCAGATAAAAGGACCCATGAAGTGATGGCTCGCCGTTGAGACATGGATAAATTGAACTTTCGTGTTAGACTTATTAACAGTCCCTTTTTTTTAATGTGCATTCTTTACTGTAAAATTAGTTTGATCTATTTTTATATAATCTCTGCAATATTGGGGTTTTAGATGATGCCCATTTTAAAATTGCATTCTACTCATACTTTGGGTCTTTATAGAAGTTTCCAGTTTGATAGTATTTGTGCTTTTGTATTAACAGTTGGATCACACCACAAAAGAATCAATATTTCACTGGGATACTGCTTGTGATCTGAACCACATCCCTTTCATGCCTTTCACTTACTTAGTATTGGTTTTCTTTGACTGAAACTGGGATTAGCTTTCACTTACTTGAGTATAGTTTTGCTTGTTTGTTATAAAGGTTTGAAATGCATTTTGCTAATAATTCTCTGTGGTTATTTTCTTTTCATTCTGCTTCATTAACTCAACAATCTCTCTTTTCCTCAGGAACCTGTAAAGACAAAGCACCCTCAACTTCACTATGAGTCGAAATTTTATATGCTTCTTCAAGGAGGAAGTGAGTTCCTATTTTTCTATTCAAATATCTGGTTATTTTGTTAAGTCAAAATCAATTTTATTTGTCTATTATATATCTGTGTATTTATGTATTTCTTTCTTGATGAAGCGGGTGTTACCCTTATATGTTAGGCTGCCAACAATGTGATCTCATACAATGATCAGATGCGACTAAGGACTGCCGTGGAGCTGTTAAAGGCAACGAGTGAACTTGAGATGCAATTGGAGGTCAGTTTCTCCAGAAGGAGGAACCATTTCATGCTTATCACCTCAGTTATGCATAAATTCAATTTCATTTTCTGTTCTTTTATGTTCTCGTGGACAAACAATAACTATTTTTAAGAGGTATTGCAGGTCTTGTTGCAATTGCTGATGGAGCCTGGAGCTGCAGATAACGTGACAGATCCACTAGTGAGCCAGTTCCTTTATGAGAAGGCTTCTAGTAAGAATAAAACCTTAAAGCTTTATGAAGATAGTTATCACTGCAATCTTGAAGGGGAACCTGATGATAGAATATTTACAGTCATCAATTCCTTATTTCCAGCAAATTAATAGCACCCCTCAATTCCTTACTGTGATGCTTAAACTCCTGCTGGAGAGCCCATTCCAACCAACAAGAGGCATAAGGACGAGAAAACATTTAGCCATCCCGATGTCTTGCTGAAGTGCCTTGGTCTCTAATTACTCAAATAGCAAACACCATAAATGTAAATAATTTTTTTCCTTTTTTTTTAATTTTATCTGAATGTAAAGGTCTTAAGTTTATGTTTGGCATAGAACCAAGGAATGTGGTTTAAATTATGAGATCGAAATGACCCTTATGTTTAGTTGTTCCAATGTATGTCATTAGTTACAGTGTTTTGAGTTGTTGTTGTTGCCGCTGCTTCAGGTGAAATATTCGCCCAAGGCTCCTAATTGTTAAATTTTCATGCCTATCTTTTCCTGTACTTTATACATGAGATTAAGAGTTCGTTATTTCATTTTGCCGTATTTAGCTGCTTCATTAGTTCCTTGTTTGTAATGGTGTTCTTGATTATAAATGTTGTTTTCCTGTATGTGAAGAATAAATACTGCAGAACTGTTGTAATGGTGTTCTTGATAATAAATGTTGTAATGGTGTTCTTGATTATAAATGTTGTTTTCCTGTATGTGAAGAATAAATACTGTTGTTTTATTGATTATAGTATAGACTGCAGAACTGATTTATATTATTTGAATTCCATCTAGTTGTGTTAACTTATTCTAACCTGGGTATTAAGATTCCAGGTTTGGGGTTTTAAACAGAGTAAGCGTGTAAGGATATGGTAATTAATGTAAGGCTTTTTGCCAATTTAATGAGAGCCACATTTAAGCTATATTGTAAGAGCCACATTTTCCTTCCTTACAATGCATGTCATTGGACATAAAAGAATTCTGGGACTTGTACAAATAAAAATCCTCATCTTCAGTGGGTCCCATAGTTCATACATGATGAAAAGCTACACAAACCAATATGAAGAAAAACTATCGCTTATTGCATCTCATGCATAATCTTCAAAAAACATTGTATATACCAAATCATGCACATACCAAAACATTTAAATATATTAAAACATTTTTATATTTTTACGTATGGTTTAAAAAATATTTTTACGTTTTTTGGGAGATTGAAAATATTTCACGTTTTTTTATATTTTTTATATGGTTTTAAAAAAATATTTTACCGATATTCTTATTTTTCATACTTCAATCATATACTTGTATAATTATTTTTAAACCCGTGATAAAAGGGAAACTGTAAGAGGTGTTTCTTTATTTCTTTTCTAAAATAGATTGATATTTTAAATTATGGGACTTCCTTATCCGGGGATTTCATCTCCTCCCAAATGTATGCACCGGGACATTTAAATTAAATGTTATTATGCTTTCCGTTTGTATGCCCAAAAGATGACAATTAGAGAGTCATTTTGTAAAATTATGGCACTTAAATAAAACAATAATAAATTTATATTATTTTAAGGTTGTGTTTGGTTCTGAAAAAGAAATGTTAAATGAAAGTAAAAGCTTTTGGTTAGAAAAACAAGAGGAACATGTTTTTGTTTTGAAACTCCCGAGAATATAAAAATATTAAATTTAGAGAATACTAAAATTGCTTTTGTTTTGTATTCAAAACCTGTCAAAGGGTAAATTTTAGAGAGCGCTTAAAATTCGTGCTTTTCATGTTTTTAAAATCATGATTAATAATAGTTTGAAAATAGAGGCCCAATTCTAATTTTCTTATTTTTTATTGCATTAATTAAAGTTTATCGAGTACTCATACTCACACTTTAAAAATTATTTATAGTGCTTGCATATTGTATAAAAATAAACCCCAGATGACGCCCCTTCATGCATAATCATGCATAATCTTCAAAAAAAAAAAAAATCTCCACACATGTATACTAAATCATGCATATACCAAAACATTTAAATATATTAAAACATTTTATACAAATTTTCATATATAAAAATAATATGTATCAATGAGTCCCACAAGATGGCGCCTTTATATTTCTCTTATGACGGCGCCTAGAATAAACAGCTTGTTGGGCAAAAGGGTCCCGTGGAGTCTGAGACGGAGCTGAAGGAGCTGATGGAACCGAGGGAGCTAATGGAGCCGAGGTAGCTGATGGATGAAGTAATCGATGTACACGTCGAGTACGAGGTCGCCT
The DNA here is from genome assembly GCA_016808115.1 of Tetrastigma voinierianum. Lineage (NCBI taxonomy): Eukaryota > Viridiplantae > Streptophyta > Magnoliopsida > Vitales > Vitaceae > Tetrastigma > Tetrastigma voinierianum. The sequence continues at coordinate 112,828 of JAEQBH010006860.1, forward strand.
AACTGGAAGTCTACCCCACTTAGGTAAAAGGTCAAGGATGGTGTCATCCATGAGAGGCAATGTATGGGATGGTAAAGGGTGTGACGACAATGTGATATCTACTGCTATGGATCGCTCCCCGCGACACCTGATGTTGCATAGACGGTCAATGTGTGGAGTATGGAAGGTGATGTGTGAATCGTATGGGTATGGAAGGTGATGTGTCAATGCTGGTATGGAAGGTGATGTGTATGTGGGTATAAACATATCGGGTGAGGCGTAAGTATCGGAGGGTATCGAAGTAGGCAAAGTCAGCTCAAGTGTACCTAGACCCCTGTCACTGTCTGGACCATGACCTGGCCCACCATCTCGAGCACGGCCTCGACGATCAACTCCCCTTTTCCCTCTCCTTCTCCCTCTCCCTCTACCTCGAATAGGTTGCATATGTGATGGAGTGGATGACACCGGAGGTCTAATTGATGGTCCATGTGATGTCGAAGTCTCCTAAGCGTACCCGGCGATGTGATGGTCTTCTCCGATCTAGTGTAACACCGATCGGACAATATGATGTATGTTGCACAACACACCGACGGAAGCATAACGAGAGCGACTGTCTATGTCAGCCATGGCGGCGATCTAAGAGAGCCAAAGGAAGAATTATAATTACATAATCTATTGATTAAAATTAGGTAAAATATTTTAGAAACACATGACTCTAACTTACCAAAACATGAGTACTACCGGCTGTAGTATGGAACCTCATATCATCCCTATGCAGTGGTGGTGTCATAAAACATCGTGTAATACGATGATACCACTGCATGTATGGATCATGGAAGTCCATCAAACCCACCAGTGGGGCAGAAGTGATGATCCTTAGTCGCCGCATATCCTATAAATGCTATGTACTCTGAGCAGCGATGTCGAGCCTAATCGCGGGCTGCTGTCGCCCACGGCATCCACTCTATGTAGCTGGTTGCTCGTAAGAGCAAGCCTCGGAGGTATCTCCCGATGTAGCCCCAAACCGCGCAAGACTCGGCTTGACGATGCCACTCACCGCCCCAAACATATGAGCGTGACATCGTGTGCCGGGAGATCCCGATCACTAAGCAACATCGGAAGTTAGTCAACCAACTCTTCGATGTATGGCTGCCATAAGACCTACACATTTACCATTAACGTGAACAACTTTTATGTGAACATGAATGAAATTACTATAGAACCATATATACTTCATACAATTACCTCGATTTGAAGTCCTGTAAGGCCTAGATGACCTCAATATGAGAGGAGTGACACCTGACTTGCTACAATCTCGTGTCAAAGGTACCTCCACCCACACCCCAACTAAGAGCCGGGGCCCGCCTACCTTGGCTTCCGGCTAACGCCATGCTCAACCGGTAGTCCACCGCCCGCACTTTCAGCTACGCCTACCATCGACATCGTCATCATGTAACGTGATGAGGCAAATGGTGGTGTCGATATGCACCGACGCTCCAGTAACCTGGGTCAGCCCATCGTGAAGTCCCAAGACCATAGCTGAATATAAAATAAACAGAAATTAAGCAACCTAATTACATAGCTGAAAGTGTATGTAATTATAAAAAAAATAAATTTACATACCTATATTAGTGTAATACAATCGCTAATACCGCATCTACGGTCCAAGCTGGCTCCCCAGATACCTCGAGCATGTATTGCAGTAAAAGATTACACCACTCCCAACTATAAGTTGATGTCTGTGTCAAATCTTGTAGTAGTGGGAGAGCAATAGGGCCTGGTCATGGACTCTCTTGTCCGCAAACAAGAAGGAGCCCATCGCCGCTAAGATCAACTCCACGTGCACTTTCATTCCAAATCGACCCTCATCGCATCGTCCCGAAGTATTAACTACCAACATAACCACCCTTGACGTGGAGATACATCCCTCTAAGAGCATCAACGGGTAAGTGACACTCGAGCGTACCCACGCATAACTCGCATCGAGCACACATGTCCCCGTGATAGCAGGTCCATCGATACGAAGGCCAAGGGTGATAGCAACATCCTATAACGTGATCGTCATTTCTCCGATTGGGACATGCAATGTGTGTCTCGGGGCGCCATCTCTTGACGAGACACATGATAAGTGGCCAATTTATCATGATGTGGCCTAAGCGGTATATACCGTAGAATCCTGCGCGGATCACGTATGGACGAATGCGTGGATCCATCCTCCACATATCATGAAGTCTCTCATCCGGCCGTCAGGTGGAGGGGACTCCTCGAACTACAAATAACTAAAAAAAACATGTTTATAATTGAATATATATAGATTAGAGAGTAAAACTAGAATGTTAATTCATGAATAATAAAATACAAACCTGCTCAGCGTCAACTAAGTGGGACCTATGTCTATCTTGCAATACCAAGACAGATAGATCCAATGGATCAGCATCATGAAGCCCTTTGAATGCCATATATATATAACCTGATGTCCCCAAAGGCACTATAAACATAGTAAAACACATCGAGAGACTGTATCACAATAATTAAAGTAAAGTAATACTACAACCACAATAAATTAAAATAGACACATACATGATTGATGTCTCATTTACTTAAAGATGTTGCATTTACACATACATGATTTAATTACACATACAGTACAATTTCATAATCCAAGAAATACACATTCGATAACAAAGTGTTATACAAAGCAACTACATTCATACATTCGATTTACTAAACTTTATTTCTATTCTTACAAGACTGCCTATTAGGGTTTTAGGGTTTAGGATTTTAGGGTTTTAGGGTTTTAGTGTTTCAAGGTTTCAAGATTTAGGGCTCCAGGCCTCAGCCCTGCATTCCGTGTGGGCTGTGGCCCACATCCAGCGTCCAAATCATTCACACGGTCTCAGCAGTCTCCACGTCCCAGGTCTCATTCAGTCTCAGGTCTTCAGGCCCATCCCAGGCTCCTGTATCTCAACTCCCCATCATCTAAAACACAGTCTCAGCAAATACGCCATTCATTCAATCTGACTACAATTCACATACTTCACTCCTCATTTGAAACCATTTGGTTCTTGGTCTTGGCTCAAATCTACATCCTTAAATAGGAATGTTCTTTCCGAAAAGAGAAATATAGTCAAATAAATGTCCAAAGAAAGATAGTATATTCATAAGTCCGAAATTGGTCTTCTTCGTGTCCGGTTATTAATAAATGATGGCTATAAATGGAAAATGGATACAGCCTCCTCAACGAAAGAGACTACACTAATCAAACAAGCTTAATTTTCTCTGTAGGGTACACACAAATTGGTATGGGATGAAATCAAAATTTTCTCAAGGCTCATTAAGACTACAAGGAAATTAGCATTAGCTCTTTGATATCAATCTTTTGGTTGATGTGTTCACAAACCCATTAGTCGAACAATTCCTCATTCATCAAGCTACTTTAACATAGTAAAAACACCACTCCATAAACCACAATTAAACGATAAGTGTACCATTGTATTTTACAAGAACAGACAACCTAAGGATTATGCAAACAATCTTTTTTAATAGGGAGAAGTATGTTTCGTATGCTTATTTGAAAATAAATGGGAAGTAGGTACAAAGAGTCATCATCGGCCAAGACATTCACCAAAAATAATTGTCTTTGAGGAACCAAAGGAAAATTTTGTCAAATAATACTAAAACTACCCCTCTAAACAATCCAACTATTAACCTCATTTATTCGTAATTGTACCACTTGTTAACCTGCTGGATGAAAGGGAGAAAACATTTCAAGCCCTAACTCTTTCATTTTCCTCTCTCTGCAATAGGCCAAAGGAAGAAAAGCCCTAACCCTATACTTCTCATTTGCTCGATCCAATTTCTCAGCTTCTTATTCATCCCGAATCTCTCAGCTATCTTTGAGACCCACGATCCATTTGCCTCTCGTCGGTGTCTTCATCATCTGCGAAGGAGGTCTGGTCGAGTTCCAAATCTGGTCTCCTTCTGAATCACGCTTCAGTGTTCTTCCTCATAAGGTATCCAACCTCTCACTTTTATTACAGTGTTTGTTTTGTAATGTGTTTTCCTGATTTTTGGATCTGGTGTTTCTATGATCATAGGATTTTTTTTTCTATTTGATTATCTCGAGAAAAATCTGGATTTTCCTGAGAAACTTTGTTTTGTGTTGTTTAATTCTGGAAAGAGAGACGAGGAATTGATTTTCTGTTCATCTAATTCCAAGTAGAAAATCCTCGCTTTTCCGAGAAAATTTTCTATGCTCCCCATCTCACCCACTTCCATTTATGTAAAATTGTAAAAAGTGGTAAGTTACTGCTTTCATCAATAACGTGCAGAAATGACAAAGAAAAAGATTAGGAGAATTTGAAGAAAAAAAAATCAGAATAAATAAAATATATGTGAGAGATTTTAGGATTTAAAATTTTGAAACACTTAACAAATTGATGGCACAATCTCACAAGAAAATCTTGTTAGCCATTGCCCACAATGAGGTACATATATCTTTAGTTTATTTTATGATACATCTAATATTTATTTATTTATTAACAATAAAAAAAAGATACGTGAGAGAGATTTTAGATTTTAAAAATTTTGAACACTTACAAATTGACAAGGTCAATTCCTCACTTAGAGATCTTGTTAGCCATTATATTTTTAGTTTATTTAAGAGATACATCTAATTTATTTATTTATTAACAATAAAAAGATATGTGAGAGATTTTAGGATTTTAAAATTTTGAAACACTTCACAAATTGACAAGGTTAATCTCACAAGAGATCTTGTTAGCCATTGTCCCACAATGAGGTATATCTTTAGTTTATTTTAGGGATACATCTAGTTTATTTATTTATTATTATCCATGTTTATTTAAATATATATCAAAATGTATTTTTTTTTCTCTACAAAAAGTAAAATAGTTTTTCCGAGATGATTATACTAATTTGAATAAAATTAATATATTATTTAAATATAGAAAATTCGTGCATTTTTACCATTTAGTTAAACAAAGATAAATATTTATAAGTTTATATTCATCATTTATTCATTCCTATTAGTTCTTTATACAACCAGTCTTCTTTAGATTTTACATGGGAGATGTATGTTTCAAAAGTTTATTTGAAAATAAAAGGAAGTAGGTAATAAAGAATTGTAATTGATCAGTTTCTACATTTGACCAAAATAATTGTCTTTGAGGAACCATTTCGTATTGCACTCCAAGAGTTGGTATTTCACCCATTTGTAATACTTAGAATATGAATATAGTAAAGCTTGTGTAATTTGTCTTTGTATTAGGGTATTAGCCAAAATTTATGTTATATTTTCTTATTGTAGGTCATATCATAGTGATGTGAACCATTTGGAGATAAATAAACATTTTAGCTAGAGTCATTTTTCCTGATTTTTCTCTATTTAGATTGATTTGGTGTGCTTCTTTTCTATACTTTCGTACTTTTCATTGAAATAAGCTTCATGGATATATTACTAGCTTATGTTGTATTATATATATATATATATATATATATATATATTTGGAAATACTGATGATTTATATTCAGGGATACCTAGTTCATTAGAGTTGGGTTTGATCAAAAAATAGCTTGGGTAGGCATATGATGAAATTTTGGGTCTTTGTCAGTTCCTCTAAGAGCATTTATATGTGTAGAAACATATAAATCAAAGACATAATCCTCCCATCCCATGACCAAGTGCATTTCCTATGCCATTCTTACATACATACTTGTAAGTTACCCATTTATAATGATATTAAACATGTCATTTAGATACGTTAATTAGCACCCAGTGTATGATCTAATATAATATTATCTAGCATATGGACTTTTATATCCTATATGTTTAATTTGTATCTAATATTTCTTCAAATTGTATATGTGTCTCAAACAAAGAAGTATACTTGAAGAAGATGAGAACTTAAATGTTATGTTATGCCTTTGAAGGTGGGCAAATGGTGAATGATACGAATGGGTCAATTGAATATAAGGGTGGACAAGTCATTACACATTATTTGTTAATGTGAATATTTCATACTTAATAATTTGTTTCATTAGTTTGTGCTAAGTTAAGGGTTGAATCCAAATTCGTGAAATTGAACTACATACAAATTTGATCCATCTTTAATGGTGTTGTTAAATGATGATGAAGAATTGATGAAGATGTCTCGTATTCAATGATATTATTTTCGTGCAGGTATCATTTCGCCCATCACCTCCCGAGGACGCAAATGGTGTAAACCTACCTTCGAGGTATATTAAGCTAAACTCATCATTGTCATGGTATTGCCTATTTAATTTGTAAAATATATGTTCAAGAATAACTAAAGGTTTCCTGCTTGTCTTATTAATAGCTACTCCCACACCTATTTGGTCTGTAATTATGAACACGTTCATGGAAATGAGGACTCCAAATCGCACTGTCAATGGATATTTCTAAGCAAATGGTCCAACAATAGAGTCTTATGGGTTGTCTAATAGAGGGAGTTGAAACAGCATGTGCCCTCAACGTAGTACCAGAGATTCTCAAATGCAATTATGGGTATGGACAAATGTTTCCAAATGTTTCCCGCATTTCCAACGTTTCACTTAATGTCTATATCGTAAGACTTTACTAATACAAAGAAATAGTTATAAGCACATTATCGTTATATGCACAAAGGACCAACTATCCTTGAAAATAACTTGTCGTGGTCGCAGATCGATGTTGTCCAAGTGCACACATTCAACATAGCCACACACATGATGTGGTCGCCTCAACCAAAGAGTGAGATCTAATCGTGCCGCTGTGGTAATTGATGAGGTTATCTCGACCTAATTCCAGTACCAACCACTACAGCAACCTGTAAAGATTCACGCAGAACACAGAAACGAGACGACTATTACGGCTGAAAATCACATGTAGAGAAGGCTAAGGAGAGGGTCATATGGTCAACCCAAGAATTTACTATAAGTTGTTGCCTCTGATGTGCGAGCGAACAGTTTAGAGTATTCCGTGATCACTGGCCGAGTTGACCTACTCAAGTGATGGTACCTTTGAACAACCGTCATTGCACATGATGTGTCCATGCTGGTTTTACTAAGTGTCTACCAATCATTGCCATCAATCATCTCACATGAGTAACAATCCTATGGTGGTGCCTATTCTCGCTACATCCATGATGCCAATGACAACATGCTCTCCATTAGCTGCAGTGGAGTTATGAGCCTGAGAATCATGATGGTTAGTCATGGTTCTTTGCAGAATTTAAAGAAAAAAATACTGGGAGTAGTTGAGGTTGTCATTATTATATCGAATGTGCATCCCGGTCTTCTTCAGTGTACCTGAAATATTTGGGAGCGTAGAACCATGCCATTGTTATCGCCACTTGAAGGTATGGAACTTAATAGCTATTTTAATAAGCACACACAAAAGGGAACAAGGGGAAGGAATATGCACTTGAATGGTTAGATAAAATTGCCTATGCAAGGGTGGAGACTGATTATAATTATCACATGTTTGAATTGTGAAAGTATAACGAATCATTGGCTACATGGATTGAGCAAAATGAACCCGAAAGACAATAATGCTCGAAATCTCAAGAAAAGATGGGACAAATGACTACTAATCTCAATAGTCTTCGATGCTTGGTTAAGAAACGAACGACATCAATTCCACTCGTGAGCGCTCATTTTATCGAGCATATGACTAAGTCAGTAATCACTGGCCTGAAAATAGGCGCCGCAGGCCTACCACTCATTCAAAGGAGAGCAAGCCCATAAAAACACCTGCCTAGCGGCCGGCCCAAAATGAAAGCCTTGTCCACTCACCCTAAAGGCCAACACGATATGGATAATCAAGGCCTACATCCCGCAATCGACTAAATCTCACCAATAAGGGAAACAAGATAATTCTCAATAATATATTATCCTACAAATCCAATCAAATCTCACCAATAAGGGAAACAGGATAATTCTCAACAATATATTATCCTGCAAATCCAATCAAATCTCACTAAAAAGGAAGGAGGATAATTCTCAATAAACTATTCCTTCAATATCTCTTTCTAAAATCCGATAAAGGCAATAAATATCACATCCAATGGGAAAGAATCCTTACTACCCTCAAATTGGGAATAATATACACTATAAATACAGGGCCACCCCAGCGGTGAAAGGTACGCACTCTTAGACGCATACTCATATGCAACACATTCGCCCTCTAAGTAGTCTCTCTTTTCTCTCAAGGAAGAATCTGACTTTGGCATCGGAGCGGCTACGGGCAAAGCCCTCGCCGACCCCCTTTTTTCCTCGATTTTTGCAAAGAAGTACTTCATCTGGGGCTCAAGAGATCAACAAGCAGGTCTATCCTACTCCTCACTCTGCATAATCCAAGAGCCTCGCATCCCAAACAAGAACAACCGGTCCAAATTTCGGGCCGACCCCACATGCTCCGTGTACCTCGCTCCATGAAAGCATCATCGCTGGCGCCGTCCTCTGTGGGAACCACAGTTCTCGACAAATATAACTGATTTCGCCATTGATGGTAACAACAAGGAACACAAGGAGCAACGCCTAATCCGCCTGCTGATGCAGTGAGACCAACCAAGCAACGTTGCATACCCTACCAATTCGTCATTAGGAAACAATGCAAGTTAACACGACCCAGGTGGAGGCGCTCCGCCACCGACCGACGCCCGACAGAGGAGTTGTGTTCAACTTACCGTGCATGCAACGCCAATAGAGACACGACGAAGTTCGTGAAGGTCACAACTTCCCCTCCTCATGATGGCAACACAAACTCCTACAATGTAGAGTCCAACAAAACCGAATCCATCTTCAGTGGATCCCTGGGCAAGACGATCAAACTCGAGGTTCATCTCATGCAGATTTCGCTACGCACCAAAAGAGGCGTATCCAAAGTATAAACTCCATAGCAATGAAGCCGTCATTTATAAGAAGGCCAAAGCACTCCTAAATTCACAAGAACGCTCAAAAATTCCTCCGCCAATCAGCATTAAAGACGCCCCAGACCTTCCAAAAAGCCTGTCTAACGGCCACGCCTGCCCTCGTGAGCCGACCAGCCCAGCCACACTGCCACTGGCCACTACGCCGCCTGAGCCACGCTGCCCACCTTGACGAGCTCACCTACTCCACACACAGCCACGCCCTCAGAGTCGACCAAACAGTTGATATTGCCACTCCCCTACCCTCGTCGCCGGAGCCACGCCGCCCACTTCGACGAGTACTCACCCACCCACACACAGCCACGCCGCCCTCGGTGGAGTCGACCTCCAGCCAGCCACTGCCACCGCCACAACGCCGGAGCCACGCCGCCCACCTTGACGAGCCCACTCCACTCCACACGTGCCACTCACTCATCGAGTCGACCGTACCATGCCACTGCCACTGGCCTCAAGGTCCTGAAACACGCCGTCTCACTTCGACGAGCCCACCCACTCCACACAGCCACTCGCCGCCCCCGTGAGCCGACCAGCCCAGCCACACTGCCACCGTCCGCCGCCCTAGAGCCACCGCCTCACCCGACGAGCCCCACCCACCCACACAAAGCCACGCCTCACCCAGCCCACTCCAAATCCTCAGCCACATCACACCGCCGCGCTCACGCGCCCCTGAGCCACCGCCGCTCACCCTCGACCCCAGCTCCCACCTACTCCACACAAAGCCACGCCGCTCGGGGAGTTAGACTGGGCCAGTTACATTGCCACTCTGGCCACATAACGCCACTTCGCTACATCGCCACTCGGGCTACATCGCACCCGCCAACGCCACTCGGCTGAATCGCCACCGGCCGTATCGGGCCGCCACTCGCCACCGCCACTCGCCCAATCGCCACTGGCTACAACGCCACGGCTTCACCGCCACGCCTAACGCCACGGCCATCGCCACGGCTTAATCGCACTCTACTAATCGCCACTCTACTAATCGCCCACTCTACACATCACAATTCTGCCATCGCCCACTGACTGAACGCCACTAAGGTCACAACGCCGTGATCATTCGACTGCCCGCCGACTCCCAGCTCGATCGGCCCACACAGCCGGCGCCGTGACTCCGCATGCACTCCGGCTCCTTCTACCATTCATTCGACGGCGGCCTCGCCCCTCAACTCGTAATGACGAGCCCCTACTATTCTCACAAATGACGGTTTTCTCCTTCGCGCACCCATACGTGTCTTGCTCCTTCCTACAATTCATATCGACAAGGCCCTCCCTCAACCTCGCATGGATCTGAGCTCCCCTACTATCACTGCCGAGCCCCTTCCTCGCGCCCGCATGCACGGGCCCTTCGCATAATTCATATTGACGGTGGCTCATCCCTCAACCTGTACTTGACGAGCCTCACACATACAGAATGGACGAGCCCTTCTCACGCACTCCATACTGCATCTGCCCAATTCCGCATAATCTATATTGACGAGGCTCCGGGTCCTCAACCTCGCGATGGATCTGTTCCTACTACTCATACTGACAAGCCCCTTCCATTTGACTCCAAACGCATCGGGCCCTTCCTAATACTCATTTTACATCGACGAGTTTCTTCCCAACAAATTCCACTCGACGAGCGCCCACATTCACACCCGACGAGCTCCACACGCCCACCGACGAGCTCCCTTCCCAGCCTCTACTTTGACAGTCTCTATTATTTACATGGACGAGCTCTACAATGCTCTTACCCGACGAGCTCCTCCTAACAAAATTTATCCGACGAGCTCCCATATTTCATACGGACGGAAGCCTTACAACGCCTACCCTCGACGAGCTCCTCCAAATGCACTCCACTTTGACGAGCTCCTATTATTTACATGGCGAGCTCTTACAACAAATTTCCAATCGACTTAGCTCCCTCCCCAACAAATCTATCCGATTTAGGCTCCTATTATTTGCATGGGCGAGCTCTACAACAACCCACTCCGACGAGCTCCTCCCAACAGCCTTATCCCGACGAGCTCCACATTTACATGGGCTAGCCCCATACCACCCACCCGACGAGCCCTCCCCACGCCTGGTCCACTCCAGCCCCATGTACATGGACGAGCTCTGCCACCGCTTCACCCGACGAGCCCTCCAAACATCCCCACTGACGAGCTCCCATATTTACATGCATCAGTCTACACTCACCCCACTTAGCTCCAAATGTGCCCACTCTGATTTGCTCCAGAGCCACATGAACAGCTCCACGCCCCATGCCCACTGCTCCCTCCCACTGTGTCCCCAGGTCCTACCAGTCCCAGCACACTGTGTACTGGATCGAGCTCTTACAATGGGCCACCCTGACGAGCTCCCTCCAAACACTCTACTTGACGAGTCTCTATTATTTACATGGACGAGCTCTTGCCACGCCCCACCGGACGAGTCCCCAATAGACGCCCATCCGACGAGCTCCTCATATTTACACGGACGAGCCTCATAACATTTCCACCGACGAGCCCTCCAAATACCTACTCGACGAGCTCCCATTTACATACGGGCGGTAGCTCTTACAACAGCTCACCCGACGAGCTCCTCCCAATGTTCCCATCCGACGAGTCTCTATTATTTGCACTTGGACTTGAGCCTCCAGCTAACGCTTCACCTCGACGATTCCCTCCCAACAAATCCCATTTGATCTAGCCCCACATTCACGGATCTAGCCTACAACAAATTTCCACCCGACAGCCCTCCCAACAAATTCCATCCTGACGAGCCCTATTATTTACACTGACGAGCTCTGCCAACAAATTTCACCCGACGAGCCCTCCTAAATGTACCTTACTTGACGAGCTCCCATTTTACACGTGGCGAGCTCTACAACAATCCACCCGATCTAGCTCCTCCCAACAACTCTATCCCGACGAGCCCTATTATCTCTTACATGGGCGAGCTCTACACAAACCCACCCGACGAGCTCCTCTCAACAAATTCTATCCGACGCAGCCCTAGACATTTACATACTGGCCAGCCTCTGCTAACAGCTTCATCCGACGAGCCCTCCCAACAGCTTTATCTGAAGAGCTCCTATTATTTACATGGGCAGCCGTTACAACAACTTACCCTCGACGAGCTCTTCCAAACGGCTCTACCTGACGAGCCCCTATTATTTACATGGACTAGCCCTCGCAAATACTCACCCGACGAGCCTCCCAATGGCCCCACTCCGACGAGCTCCTCCAAACAACTCCTATTGACTAAATTCCCTTCACTCCGCACACGACGCACTGGCTCCTCCTACAAATCCTATTGACGAAGCCTTCCCTCGAGATATGGACGAGTTCCCACTGAGCTCACTGACGAGCCCTTCACCGTACCTCAAATAGATGGGGTCTCTTCCTACTATTTTCACGACGAGCTCTTCCCATCACCAACATGAGCAGCTCCCACTACGCATTCCCCGACAAGCCCTTCACCATATCGACGACGGGCTCCATCTACAATCCATATTGATCTAATCCTTCCTCGATATGGACGGCAGTTCCCACCTGCTCTCACTCTCGACTAGCCCCTTCACCGCCCTTCGCATGGACTCGGCTCCTCGCTTACTATTTCCATCGAGAGCTCTTCCCATCACTAACATGGTGAGTCTACTACGTGATTTTGATGAGCCTTCACCAACAATTCCCAATAACGAGCTCTTCCCAAGTTCGCACTGACGAGCTCTTCCCATCAATACACATGGACGAGCTCTACTCAACCTGCTCACTCTTGATCGAGCCTGCCTACTCCAGTGTGTCACGCCACCCGAGGAGTCGCACGCCTTCGCCTCAATAGTCACTCTACCACTCCGCCACTGCCACACGCCACTCGGCCACCGCTAACCCGGCCAATCGCCACTCCTACTACACCCCGCCTCACTCGCTCACCGCCACCTCCGGCTCAACCCGCCACTCTGGCTACACCGCCACCGGCCACCCGCCACTCACACATCGCCACCCGGCTCCACCGCCACTCGGGGCCCACCGCCCGGGCCCAATCGCTCACCGGGCCACATCGCTCACCGACCGCCAACGCCACTCCGCCACCGCCAATAGGCTCACCGCCACTGGCCACCGCCACTCAGCTACAATCGCCACTCGGCATCGCACTCGGCTCAATCGCCCACTCTACCACCCGGCCCTCGGCTACATCGCACGGCCACCGCTACCCACACCGCCCACCGGCCACAGGCCACTCGGGCCACCGCCACTGGCCATGGTCGCCCACTGGCCAATCGCCACGGCCAATCGCCCACTGGGCACCGCCACTCGGGCCACCGCACTGGCCACCGCCCACTCGGGCTGGGACCGCCACTCACAGGCCATCGCCACTCCTGGCCAATCGCCACCGGCCCAATCGCCACTTCACACACGCTCACCGCCAACGCCACTCTGGCCACCCGCCACTGGCCACATCGCCACTCCCGCTCAATCGCCACTCGCAGCCAACCCACTGGCCACCTCACCACTCGGCCATGGTCGCCACGCCCAATCGCCACTGACTAATCGCCACTCGGGTTACATCGCCACTGCTCAATCGCACCGGCCAATCGCCACCGGGCCACATCGCCACTGGCCATCGCCACCGCTCAATCGCCACTCCTGGCCAATCGCCACGGCCACCGCCACTTCGGCCACTGGCCAATCGCCACTCGCTACTAACGCTCACTGGCTCATCGCCACGCCAAGCGACCGCCACTCGGCTAATCGCTACTCGGCTGGGCTAACGCAATCCCGCTCACCGGCCACTCCTGGCTACACCGCCACTCCGGCCACATCGCCACTCTGGGCTCAATCGCCACTCGACCCCATCGGACCCCCACTACACGCCACTCAGGCTCACCGCCACCCTGGCCTACAACGCCCACTTCGCCAACCGCCACTCTGGCCACGCCACTCGGCTCAATCCCCACCGCTGGCAACGCCACTCTACCACCGCCACTCGCTACAACGCTCACGGCCATCCGCCACTCTGGCCAATCGCCACTCGCTCAATCGCCACTGGCCATAACGCTCACTTCGGCCCACCGGCCACTGGCCATACCGGCCACCGGGCTGCACGCTACCGCGGCTCAATCGCCACCCGCGGCCACCGGACCCTCACTACACGCGACTCCGACCCAATCGCACTGCTATGCGCCACTCGGCTCACCGCCACTCGCGCACATCGCTACTCCTGGCTTCACCGCCACTTCTGGCCAATCGCCACTGGCCAACGCCCACTCCGGCCAATCGCCACTCTGGCCGCCATTCCCAATCGCCACCGGGCTACAACGCCACCCGGCCATCGCTACCGGCTACATCGCCACTGGCCAATCGCCACTCGCTACAACGCCATTCGCCCACCGCCACTGCTATCGCCACGGCCACCGCCACGGCCAATCGCCATCGGCCAATCGCCACTGGCCACCGCCACTGCTCAATCGCCACTCCTGGCCACAACGCCACCCTACCAATCGCCACCCTCCGGCCAATCGGCCACTCACACACCGCCACCCGGCCAATCGCCACCGCTACCCGCCACCGGCCAATCGCCACTGGCCAATCGCCACTCGCCACCGCCACCGGGCTCAATCGCCATCGGGCTACAACGCCACTCGCTCATCACGGCCACCGCCACTGGCCACACCGCCACTCCTGGCCACCACACTCCCAGCCACTCCGCTACTCTGGCCAATCGCCACTCGGCCAATCTCCACCGGGCCTACATCGCCACCGGGCCTCAATCGGCCACCGGCCAACGCCACCCGGCCACCGCACTGGGCTCCAACCGCCACCGGGCCACAACCGCCCACCCTGGCCACACCCCACCGGCCACCTCGCCACCCGCCAATCGCTACCTCATCAATCCCCACTCTAGCTACATCACCACTTCCTACTACAATCGCCACTGGCATAACGCCCACTCGGGCCTCAATCGCCACTCACCATCGCCACTGGCCAATCGCACCCTGGCCAATCGCCACTCTGGCCACAACGCCACTCTGGCCAACCGCCACGGCCACATCACCACCGGGCTCACCCGCCACGGCTGCTGGTCGCCACTGGCCAATCGCCACTGCGGCTACAACGCCACACTCCGGGCCAACCGAGCCACTCGACCACCGCCCCCCCGGCTGGGCACCGCGCCACCCGGGCCCGACCGCCACTCGGGCTACAACGCCCACTCGCCACCGGGCCACTTCTGGCCACACCCGCCACACCGCCACTGCACACCGCCACTCCCGGGCCACCCGCCACCCATGACCACCACTGGGCTACAACGCCCACTGGCCACTCGCCATCTGCTCATCGCCACTTGGCTCCACCGCCACTCCCGGCCACACCGCCACTCGGCCCAACCGCCACCTCCGGCCATCACCACCGCTCAACCCGCCACCTGGCCATAGCTAACGCCTACTCCTACCACCGCCCACTGGCCAATGCCACACCCACCAACCGCCACCGACCAATCGGGCCTCGGCCACATCGCCACTTCTGGCCAACCACACGGCTACAACCACTCCGGCTCAATCGCTCACTCGCCTCACAGCCCTCGGCCATAGGTCGCATTCCTACTCAATCGCTCACTCCTACCAACCCGCCCACTCCCCATGACCCCACCACTCTACTACAACGCCCACCTCCGGGCTCCTCAATCGCCCACTCCGGCCCAACCCGCCACCGGCCAACGCCCACCAGGGCCTCAACTCCACTAGGCCCATCAGCCCCTACCACATCGCCCACCCACGACCGCCACCCGCCAATCGCCCACTCGCCCACAAAGCCACCTCACCACCGCCACTCGGGCCACCTCCACTCCTGGCCATCGGCCACTCGGGCCACACTCGCCACCGTCAATCGCACCGGGCTGCATCGCCACCGCCTCAATCGCCACTCTACCAATCGCCACCGGCCAACGCCCACCCACCACCGCCACTCCTGGCCAATCGCCACCCACCACCGCCACCGCTACATCGCCACTCTGGGCCAATCGTCACTGGCTACATCGCCACTGCCTCAATCGCCACTGGCTCATCGCCACTGCTCAATCGCCACTGGGCTACATCGTCCACTCGGCTCAATCGCCACCGGGGCTCACTCCGCCACTGGGCCACATCGCCACTCTGGGCCTCAATCGCCCACTCCGCTACAACGCCCACTCGCCCCAACCGCCACTCCGCCATCACCACTCGGCTCACCGCGCCACTCGCCCAATCGCCCACCGGGCTCACCCGCCACCAAGACTCGCCACTCGGCCCAACCCACTGGCCAAACGCCACTCCGCCCACCGCTCACTGCCCAATCGCACTCGGCTATTACACCCACACACTCCTGCGCCAACCGCCCACTCGGGCTACCCGCCACTCGCCCCCCAATCGCCACTCGGGCCTCGGGCCGCCACCCGGCCCACCGCCACTCGGGGCTCAACCGCCACCTACACATCGCCACTTTCTGGCTCAACGCGCCACTGCACATAACGCGCCACTCGGCCTCAATCGCCCACTGGGCTTTAATCGCTCACTCCGGGCCAATCGCCACTCGGCCAGTGGCCAACGCTATCCCGCTCAATCGCGCCACTGGGCCACACCGCCACTGGGCCACATCGCCCACTCGGCTCCAACTCCGCCACCCGACCCACGGATCCCGGCCACATCCGCCCACCAGGGCCCAACGCCCACCCACACAACGCCACCCGGCCCCAATCGCCACTTGGCCACGCTCACTCCTACTCAATCCCCACCCCCGCCACAACTACCACCCCGGCCCAATCGCCACTTGGCTAACGCTCACTCTACTTAATCGCACTGCTCACCCCACCGGGCCTCACCGCCACTCGGCCAACGCCACTCGCCCAATCGCCACTCGGGCTACACCGGCCACCGGGCCATCGCCACGCCCAATCGGCCACCCGCCCCACGGACCTACTACATCGCCACTCGGGCCAATCGCCACCGGCTGGCAATACTCGCCCAATCGCCACCCGGCCATCGCTACTCCCCGCTTCAATCGTCACTTCGCCCGGGCTACAATGCCACCCCCGGGCCACCGCTCACTGGCCACCGCCACTGCTACTAACGCCACTCGGCCACCGCTCACTGCGGCGATATCGCCACTCCGGGCCAATTCGCCACTTCTAAGCATAACGCACTTCTACCAATCGCCACTCGGGCTACATCGCACGGCCAATCGCCACTCACTACACGCCCACTCTACCACCGCCACTCGCCACATCGCCACTCTGGCCAATCGCCACCGCCAACGCCCACCGCCCAATCGCCACCTGGCCACATCACACCGCCCAATCGCCCACCGGGCCCTCAATCGCCACCGGCTCAATCCACCGGCCACCGCCACCCTACCAATCGCCACCGCTGGCAACGCCCACCCACCACCGCCACTGCTCAATCGCCACGGCCACACCCGCCACTCTAGCCAATCGCCACTCGGCCACCGCCACTCGGGCCACCGCCACCGGGCCTCCCCAATCGCCACCGGCTCAATCGCCACCGGGCTGGCCACCGCCACCGGCCCCAATCGCCCACTCCGGGCTACCCCGCCCACCTCCGGCCCACCGCCCACCGGCTCAATCGCCACTCTGGCGCCAGCGGGCCACCCGCCAATCGCCACTGGCCATAACGCCTCACTCCTCCGCCAATCGCCACGGCCATTATCACACGGCCAATCGCCACTCTGGCCATCAGCACCTCGTCCAACGCCATCAGGCGCCAAGATCGCCACTCGCTCAATCGCCACTCCTGGCCAATCGCCACTCGCTACATCGCCACTCACACAACGGCCACCCGGCCAATCGCCACTGGCCATCGCCACTCGGCCACCGCCACCGGCCAATCGCCACGCCAATCACCACCGGCTACAACGCCACTCGGCCAATCGGCCACTCGACTCAATCGCCCACTCGGGCTACATCGCCCACTCCTGGCCACCGCCACTCGGCCTCAACCCGCCACCCGGGCCACACGGCCACTCGGCCCACCGCCACCCACCAACCGCCCACCGCCCCACCACCCGCCACTCCCCGCCCACCCGCCACTCGGCCCAATCGCACTCGGGCCCACCGCCACTTGGCTCAATCGCCACCGGCCAACCCACTCGCCACCGCCCACTTACCACTCCACCCGCGCCGTGGCTAATCGCCACTGGCCAACGCAATCCCTCGCTCACCGCCACTCCGGCCACACGCCTACTCCGGCTACATCGCTACCTCCTGGCCAATCGCACTACCCTAACGGACTCGGCTACATCGCCACTAGGCCTCAATCGCCACTCCGGGCTGGCAACGCCCACTCGCCCAATCGCCACTGGCTACATCGCTCACTTCCTGGGCCTAATCCCCACTCTGGGCCACAACGCCACTCTGGCCAATCGCCACTCTGGCCACCCGCCACTCGGCCTCAACTGCCACTCGGGCCCACCGCCACTCGCCCCCAATCGCCACTGGCCACCACCCGCTCAACTCCGCCACTGGCCACACCGCCTCATCGGGCCACGCCACCGCTCAATCGCCACCCGGCCAATGACCCTGGCCATCGCCACCGACTCAATCGCCACTGGGCTACAGCGCCACTCTACCAATCGCTCACTCCTGGGCTCATCGCACTCCCGCCAATCGCCACTCCTACTACACGCCACCGGCCCACCGCCACTCCGGGTCTCAATCGCCACCGGGCCACAACGCCCACCGGGCCCACCGCCCACTCTGGCCACATCGCCACCTGGGCCAATCGCCACCGGGCTGGCCAACGCCCACTCTGGCCTCACCCGCCACTCGGGCTACACGCCACTGCTCAATCGCCACTCACATGCAACGCTCTCGCCCACCGCCCACTGGGCCACATCGGGTCACCCTCCCGCCACCGCCACTCCGGCCCTCATCCCGCCACTCGGCCACCCGCACCGGCCACACCGCCCACTCCGCCGCCCCACCCCACACCCTGGCCACAACGCCCACTCCGGCCCTAATCGCCCACTCTACCAATCGCCACTCTGGGCCACACCGCCACTCTGGCCACCGCCACTACTACCGCTCACTCGGCCCAATCGCCACTGGCCAATCGCTACTCGGCTCCACCGCCACTGGCCACACCGCCCACTCGCCACCGCCACTCCTGGGCCAAGACCGTCACTCCGCCAATCGCCACTCGCTCAATCGCCACTCGCCACTTCCACTGCCACGGCACCCGGCTCAATCGCCACTCCCGGCCATAACGCCACGGCCAATCGCCACGGCCAATCGCCACTTCTGGCTTACACCGCCACCGGCCAATCCCCACTCTCTGGCTACCCGCGCCACTCTGGCCAATCGCCACTCTGGCCAACCCCACCTGGCCACATCACCACCCGCCTCAACTCCGCCACCGGGCCAACGCCCACTCCTAGCTCACCCGCCAGCACTACCACATCGCCACTGGCCACCGCCACTCTACCACCGCCACTCTACTACAACGGCCACCCAATAATCGCACGGCCATATCACCTCACTGCCAATCGCCACTCTAAGCTATTAGGCCACTCGGGCTCACCGCCACTCGGCTGGCAACGCCCACACCCGCCCAATCGCCACTCGACCCACCCGTCCCTGGCCATCGCCACTCTACCAATCACACCGCCAACGCCCACTCGGCCTCAATCGCCACTCGGCCAATACCTCGCCAGGTCGGGGCCACTCGCTCCTCAATCGCCACCGCCCAATCGCCACTCTGGGCGACCTCACCACTCTCCCATTGAGCAACGCCTACCTCGGGCCTCACCGCCACTCGGCCCACCGCGCCACTTGGCCCAATCTGGCCACTCTGGCCACAACGCCCACCTCCTGGCCAACTCGCCACTGGCTACATCACCACCGCCAATCGCCACCGGCCACAACGCCACTGGCCAATCGCCACGGCTACACGCCACACCTGGCCAATCGCCACTGACCCACCTCCGTTCTGGGCCACATCGCCACTCCTCCGGCTGGGAATCGCCACACGGCCACAACGCCTCACTCCTAGCCAATCCGCCACTCCGCCCACAGCCCCCGCTAGCCGCCACCCGCCCACCGCCACCTGGCCAACCGCCACCGGTTTAATCACCACCGGCCACAACGCCCACCGGGCCTCAATCGCCACCGGCTCCTCAATCGCCACCGCCAACGCTCACTCAGGCTCAATCGCCCAGGCTCACAGTCTCTGGCCACATCGCCACTCTGGCTTTAACGCCACTCTACCAATCGCCACCAGCCACAGCTCACCTGGCCAATCGCCACCGGGCCACACCCACCGGGCTCACCGGCCACCGGGCCACACCGCCCACTACCAATCGCCACCGGGCCACACCGCCACCGCTCCTCACCGCCACTACCAATCGCCACTCTGCCACAACAACGCCACCCAGCCTCACTGCTTTCACTCTACTAATCGCCACTCTAGCCACCGCCACTCGGCTACATCGCCACTGCTCACACCGCTCTCACTGGGCTACATCGCCACTCTCCGTCTCACCGCCACTCGCCACGCCACCACCAATCGCTCACTGGCCACACCACCGACCAATCGCCACTGCCCAATCGCCACTTCCTAGCTACATCGCCACTCCGGCTCAATCGCCACTCGCATAACGCCTACTCTCCGCCCTCACCGCCACTCTCCCACTACATCGGTCACTCACCATCACACTCCGGGCCTCACCGCCCACCTCCCAGCCACCGCCCACTGGCCACCGCCCACTCCGGGCTCAACTCGCCACCGGCCACAACGCCACTCGGCCCACCGCCACTCTGGCCCAATCGCCACCGGCTACACCGCCACTCTGGCCACCCGCCACTGGCCACCGCCCACTCCGCCACCGCTACTCTCGGCCACCGCCACTCGGCCAATCGCCACTCTGGCCAATCGCCACCCGGCTACATCGCTCACTCCTGGCTCCACCGGCCACCACACAACGCCACTCCCGCCAATCGCCACTGGCCATCGCCACTCGGGCCAATCGCCACCGGCCATAACGCACTCGCCACCGCCACTGGCTACACCGCCACTGCAATACACGCACCGGGCCACCGCCACTCGCCACGGACCCTACTACATCGCACGCTACTGGGGGGCTCACCGCCACTGGCCACAACGCCCACTCCACCACCGCCACTGGCCACACGCCACTCGGGCTCAATCCCCACTCGGCTGGCAACGCCACTTCCTACCAATCGCCACTTCGGGCCACAACGCCACTGCAACACCGCCACTCCGGCCACCGCCACCGGCCCTCAATCGCCACTACAGAACGCTACTCGCCACCGCTACTGGTTACACCCGCTTGACTCGGGCTGGCATCACACTCTCCCGGCTCCACCTCCGCACCCGGCCTAACGGACCTCTACTACATCGCCACTCCCTGGGCCCACCGCTCACCCACACAAGGCACACCCACAATCGCCACTCTGGGCCTGCATCGCCACTCTGGCCAACCCGCCCACTCCCCGGCTACACGCCACTCGGGCTCACATCGCCACTCTACCAACCGCCACCGGCCACTAACGCCCACTCGGCTCACCGCCCACGGCCATCCTCCGGCACTCGGGCCACCGCCACTCGGCCACAACGCCACTCTCCGCGGCCAATCGCTCACTGGGCCACCGCCACTCGGCTCAATCGCCACCGGGCCACACCGCCACCCGGCCCAATCGCCCACTCGGGCCACACTTCGCCACTTCTACCAATCGCCACTCGCTACAACGCCACTCGCCCTAATCGCCACTCGGCTACATCAAGCCATTTCTCTACTAATCGCCACTCCGCCTGACCGCCACTCCTGGGCCAACCGCCACCTCCGGGCTACACCGCCCACTCTACTCAACCCACACTCACATAACGCCCACCCGGCCTCAACCGCCCACCGGGCTCCACCGCCACTGGCCACACCGCCACCAGCCCAACCCGCCACCGGGCCACCTCCTCGCCACCGCCCACCCGCCACTCCGGCCTCAATCGCCACCTGGCCACCGCCACTCTGGCCACACCGCCACCCGCCTCACCGCTACTCCCCCGGTTACCCCGCCACCTGGCTCACCGCCCACTCTGGGCCTAACCGCCACCGGCCACATGGCCACTCGCCAACCGCCCACCGGCCACCAGCCCACCCGGCCCACCCGCCACTGGGCTCCACCGCCCACTCTGGCCACCGCCACTCCTGGGCTTCACCGCCACTCGCCACCGCCACTCGCCACCGCCACCAGTTACATCGCTCACTCGGCTCACCGCCACTGCTCAATCGCCACTCACATCGCTACTCTACATAACGCCACTCGGCTCAATCGCCACCGGCCAATATCGCCACTCGGCCAATCGCCACTCTGGCCATCAATCGCCACTGGCCAATCACCCCACTGGCCAACGCTCACTCCGCCTCAATCGCCACCGACTCAATCGCCACTCCGGCTACATCGCCACTCCACACCGCCACTTCTACCACCGCCATCGGGCTACATCGCCACCGGGCTCAATCGCCACTTCTGGCCATCGCCACTCGCCACACTCACATCGCCACTGGCCAATCGCCACTCGGCTCAATCGCCACCCGGCTCACTCGCCACCGGCCAACGCCCACTCGGGCCAATCGCCACCGGGCGACCGCCACTACCAATCGCCACTTGGCCATAACGCAACTCGCTTCATCGCACTCGGCTACAATCACGCCACTCCCCTGGCCATCGCCACTCCTGGCCAATCGCCACCGACCCCACGGACCCCACACGCTCACCAGCTCAATCGCCACCCACTACAACGCCCACTCGGCCAATCGCCACCGGGCCGCCACGCCACCGGCCAATCCCCACGGCCATAACGCCACTCCTACCAATCGCCACTCGGCCATAACGCCTACGGCCACTCTCCCGCTACTCGGCCACCGCACTTCGCCTCACCGCCACTCTGGCCATAACGCCACTCGCCAACGCGACTCGCTACACCGCACCGGCTGGCATCGCCACTGGCCACCGCCACTGGGCCACGGACCTCGCACGCCACTCGACCACCGCTACGGCCAGGCACGGCCAATCGCTACTGGCTATCGCCATCCCTGGCCAATCGCCATCGGGCTACAATGCCACTTTGGCCAATCGGCCACTTCTACCAATCGCTACCGGCTGGCTGGTCGCCACTCGGGCCTCACCGCCACGGGCCATCGCCACTCTCCTCCGGCCCAATCGGCGCCACCGCTCACCGCCACGCACAATCGCCACCGGCCTCAATCGCCACTGGGCCTCAATCGCCACCGGCCACAACGCCTACTCGCCAATCACACATGACCGCCACTTTACCAACCGCTCACTCGGCCAACGCAATCCCCGCTTCACCGCCATCCGGGCTGGCACCGGCCACTCCGGCCATCGCCACCTCCCGCCCCACCGCCACTGACCCCACCGGACTCGGCCACCGCCACTCGCCAGCTCAATCGCCACCGGGCCACAACGCCCACTCGCCACTCGCCACGGCCATCGCCACGGCCAATCCCCACTCGCCACAACGCCACTCGTCACCGCCATCGGGTTACACGCCCACTCGCTCAATCGCTCACTCGCCTCACCGCCACTCTCCGCCCCCACCGCCACTCCCCGCCAACGCCACTCGCTCAATCGCCACTCCTGGCCACACCGCCATCGCACCGGGCCATCGCCACTCGCACCAATCGCCACCCGCTCACCGGACCCTCGGCTGGGCATCGCCACTTCCTCACTCAATCGCCACTGGGCTACAGCGCCGGCCTGCTCAATCGCCATCACTGGGTTAAGATCGCTCACTCCGCTCAATCGCCACCCTGGGCGCGACACAAATGCCACTCCTACCACCCGCCACTCTACCAACCGGCCACTCCCGGCCACAACGCCCACTCCTACCAACCCGCCCACTGGCCATATCGCTCACCGGCCTCAACCGCCACCGGGCCACACCCGCCACTCGGCTCAACCGCCACTCGCACAACGCCCCGCCCCCCAATCGCCACTCGGGCTACATCGCCACGGGCTATCGCACTCTACCACCCGGCCACTTCTGGCCAATCGCCACTGGCCACACCGCCCACTCGCCGGCCACCGCCACCGGCCAACGCCACTTCGCCACCGCCACTCGGCCCAACTCGCCACTCTGGCCATGTCCGCCACTCGGGCCTAATCGCCACTCGGCCACCTCGCCACCCCCGGGCTCACCGCCACTCCTCCGGCCCCGCCACGGCCACGCCCACTCTGGCTACACCGCTCACTGGGCCCTCAATCGCTCACCCGCTGCGAACGCCCACTCCTCGGCTCCCCAACCGCCCACTTCTGGCCCTCAATCGCCACCCGGCCACACCGCCACTCGGCCCCCAATCGCCAGCCCACCGGGGCCACCACACCGGCCAATCGCCACTCCTACCAATCTCCACTCCTACTACATCGCCACTCTACCAATCGCCACCGGGCTACAACGCCCACTCGCTCACCGCACTCGGGCTCACCGCCACTCGGGCCACCGCTCACTGCTCAATCCCCACTCGGCCACCCGCCACTCCCGGGCTCAACCGCCACCGGCTCAATCCCGACTCGGCTACATCACCACCCGCCACCGCCACTGCTACAACGCCCACCCGCTCACCGCTACTTCCAGCTACACGCCGCCACCCAGCCATCGCACTTCGCCACCGCACTGGCCAACGCTACTCCTACTTAATCGCCACTCTAGCTACATCACCACTCGTCTCTCAATCGCCACCGGGCTG
Source organism: Tetrastigma voinierianum (assembly GCA_016808115.1). Taxonomy (NCBI): domain Eukaryota; kingdom Viridiplantae; phylum Streptophyta; class Magnoliopsida; order Vitales; family Vitaceae; genus Tetrastigma; species Tetrastigma voinierianum. The sequence goes on from JAEQBH010006860.1 coordinate 137,489, forward strand.
GCTAACGCCCACTCGCCTCAATCGCCACCGGGCCAGCAACGCCCACACCGGCCCAATCGCCACCGACCTCACCACTGCCCCCCCGGGCCACACGCCCACTCCGGCTCCAATCAGCCACCGCCTGCCAACGCCCACCCCTACCACCGCCACTCACCACCGCTCACTTTGGCTCAATCGCCACTGTTGATAACGCCACCCGCTCACCGCCACTCCTGGCTACACTCACCACCCGGCTCAATCGCCACTCGGGCCACAACGGCACTCGGCTCAACCCGCCACTCTGGCTACAATGCCACGGCCAATCGCCACTGACCCAATCGCCTCGGCCATCGCCTACCCGCAATCGCCACACCTGCCATAACGCCTACTGGCCAATCGCCACTCGCTCACAGCCGGCGAGGTCGCTCATTCGTCTCACCGCTCACTCGGCCCACCGCCACTGGGCGACCACCACTCTACATAACGCTCACTCCTGGCCATCGCACCACAATCGCCATCCTAGCTACAACGCCCACCAGGCCTGACCGCCGCCAGGGGCCCACAAATTTCATCGCCGCCACCGGGCTTAATCGCCACTGGCCAATCGCCACCCGCCTACAAAGCCACCCGGCCAATCGTCACTACGGCTACACTCCACTTCTACTCATGGCCACTCATTACACCGCCACTCGCCAATCGCCACCGGGCCACATCGCCACCGGTCTCAATCGGCCACTCACTAATCGCCACTCACCACCGCCACTCCTGCCACAACGCCACCTACCATCGCCACTCTACCAATCGCCACCGCCCAATCGCCACCGCCACGCCACCCGGGCCAATCGTCACTCATTGCCATCGCCACTGCCTCAATCGCCCACTGGCCATCGCCACTCGGCCAATCGCACCCGGCATCACACTGACCACCGCACTGGCCACCGCCACCCGGCCATCGCCACCCGGCTCACCCGCCACTCCTCCGCTGGCAACGCCTGGCCCCGCCCCAATCGCCACTACATCGGGCCACCACCACCGCCACTTCCCACCCGCCACACCCGGCCAATCGCCACTCGCCGCTACACCGCCACGGCCAATCGCCACTCGGCCATAACGCTTCACTCCTGGGCCAATCCGCCACCTGCTCAATCGGCCACTGCCACAATCGCCACCCGGCCAATCGTCACTCGGCCACTCGCGCCCACCGCCACCGCCACTCGGGCCAATCGCCACCGGGCCACCGCCACCGGCCACCGCCACTGGCCATCGCGCCCACTCGCTCAATCGCCACTCGGCCAACAACGCCCACTTCACGCCAATCGCCACTCGTTTAATCGCCATCACGCTCAATCGCACTGGTTACATCGCAATCCCGCTCAACCCGCCCACTCTGGCTACACCGCCACTCCCGCCTGGCCACCGCCACCTCCTGGCCTCAACCGCCACTGACCCCACCGGATCCCCACACATCGCCCACTCCACAGGGCCCACCGCCACCTGGCCACAACGCCACTCCTGGCCACCGCCACCCACACACCGCCACTCCTCCGGGCTCAACTCCCACCCCTCGGCTACAACGCCCACTCCTCGCCCACCGCACTCCACTACACGCCTACTTCCGCTCAATCGCCACTCGGGCCACAATGCCACCCACCAATCGCCACCCGACCACCGCCCCTGGCCACCGCCACTCGCAATCGCCACACGCCACAACGCCACTGGGTCATCGCCACTGCTCACACCCCCGCTATATCGCCACTCACAATCGCCACTGCCCAATCGCCACTTGGCAATCACCACAAGAGCACGCCACTGCTCCACCGCCACTGGCTCCTCAATCGCCACTGGGCTACAACGCCCACCAGGCCTCAATCGCCACTCAGGGCCTCACACTCTGGCCACATCGCACTCGCCTTGACCGCCCACTCCTGGCCAACCGCCCACCCACCTGGCCGTGGGTGCCACTCCTGGCCAACCCACCGGGCTACACCCACTCCGGGCCCACGGCCACCTCCTGGCCACACCCCGCCCACCCGGCCAATCACACCGGGCCACATCGCCACTCGTCTCAATCGCACTCATGACCGCCACTCAAACACCGCCACTTCTGGCCACAACGCCACCCAACCACCTGCCACTCGGCTCAATCGCCACCGGGCCCAATCGCCACTCCGCCACGCCACCGCTCAATCAGCCACCGGCTACATCGCCACCGCCCCGCAATCGCCACTGGCTCACCCTCCACGGCCAATCGCCACTGGCCACATCGCCACTGACCACCGCCACTTCGGCTCAATCGCCACTCCCCGCCACATCGCCACCTCCGGCTCAATCGCCCACCGCCACAACGCCCACTCGCCCCAACTCCGCCACCGGGCTACATCGTCACTGGCCATCGCCACCCACACCGCCCACCGGGCTCGACCGCCACTGCCACATCACCACCGGCTCAATCGCCACCGCCATAACGCCACTCTGGCCATCACCACTGGCCAATCGCCACTCGGGCTACACCGCCACGGCTCACCGCCACTGGCTGGCTCTCGCCACTCGGCTCAATCGCCACTCGGCTCAATCGCCACCGGGCCATCGCCACCGGCCAATCGCTACCCGGGCCATCGCCATTTCGGCTCAATCGCCACTCGGCCGGCTAACGCCACGGCCAATCGCCACGCGATCGCCACGGGCCCACTCGCCACTGCTATAACGCAACTCGCCCAATCGCCACTCGGGCTACAACTCGCCCACCCGGGGGCTGGCACCGCCACTCTGGCCTCAACCCGCCACCCTCCGACACGGACCCCCTCGGGCCACACCCAGCCCACTGGCCCACCGCCACTCGCCACACAACGCCCACTTCGCCCCAATCGCCACCGGCCACATCGCGCCACCCGCCTCAATCCCCACTCCGGCTGGCTAACGCCACTTCGGGCTCAATCGCCACTCGCTACAACGCTACTCGGGCTCAATCGCCACTCTGGCCAATTTCGCGCACCGGGCCTCACCGCACTGCCATAACGCCACTCGCTCACCGCCACTGGCCACCGCCATCGGGCTACATCGCCACTCTACCACCGCCACCCGGCCACCGGACCCTCGGCTACATCGCCACTTCTGGCCAATCGCCACTGCCAAGGGCCACTCTGGCCAATCGCCACTCACGGCCATCGCACTTCCGGGCCAATCGCCACGGCCAATGCCACTCTACCACCGCTCACTCCTGGCCAATCGCACTCTACATACACCGCCCACTCTGGCCAATCGCCACCCCCGGGCCAAGATCGCCCACCCGGGCTCACCGGCCACCGGGGCCAACGCCCACCCGCCAATCGCCCACTCGGGCCATGACCCGCCACTCACCAACTCGCCACCGGCTGCCAACGCCCACCGCCTCACCGCCACTCGCCATACCGCCACTGCCCAATCGCCACTGGCATAACGCTACTTCGCCAATCGCCACTCGGCTACACCGCCACTGGGCCAATCGCCACTGCTCAACCGCCACTCACCAATCGCCACTCCGGCCACCGCCACTCGCCAATCGCCACTCTCGCCAACGCCTACCGGCCATCGCCACTCGCTCAATCGCCACCGGCTACACCGCCACGGGCCAATCGCCACGGCTATTTTTCAGCCACTTCTGGGCCAATCGCCACTTGGCCACCCGCCACTCTGGCCAATCCGCCACTCGCCGGCTACACCGCCACTCTACCAATCGCTCACTCACACCCTCGCCACCGCCCAATCGCCACTACCAATCTCCACTCGGCTACATCGCCCACCGGGCCCAATCGCCCACCCGGCCACAATAACGCCACCCGGCCAATCGGCCACCGGGCTCAATCGCCACTCTGGCCACACCGCCCACTCTGCTCAATCGGCCACTTCTGGCCATAACGCTCACTCCGCCCACCGGGGCCACCCGCCCATCCGCCCACCTACCACCGCCACTGGGCCCAACCGCCACCGCCACAACGCCCACTTCCTACCAACCGCCACCGGCCACACCACCACTGGGCTCAATCGCCCACCGGCCACAACGCCACTTCGGCCACCGCCACTGCTACAACGCCCACACGGCCCAATCGCACTCGACTCACCCGGGCTTCTGGCCATCGCGCTCACTCGCCCCACCGCCACTCGGGCCATAACGGCCACTCCGGCTCAACCGCCACTCGCTCAATGTCGGCCATCGCCACGGCTCAATCACTCCTGGCCAATCGCCACCCGCTGAATCACCACCGCCAACGCCACTCTGGCCGGTCTCCACTGGGCCACCGCCACTCGCTCAATCGCCACTCCTGGGCCACTAATGTGCCACTGGGTTCAACCGCTCACCTCGGGCCACATCACCACCCGCCCACCGCCCACTGGCCACAACGCCCACTCGGGCCCAATCGCCCACTCTGGGCCTACAACGCCACACCGCCCTCAACCGCCCACCGACTCCTCACCGCCCTCCACTACACGCCACCGGGCCAAACCGCCACACGGCTACAACGCCCACTGCTCCAATCGCCACTGGCTCAATAGCCCTCGAAGAGTAGTCAGCCACTCTACTCAATCGCCACTCGGCTCAATCGCCACTTCACACCTCACCACTCGGGGCCACAACGCCCACTCCGGCTCAATCGCCACTCGCCAATCGACCGCCCACCGGGGCCACAACGCCTACCAGGCTCAATCGCCACCAGGCCTCACCACTCCCCAGCCACGCCACTGCCGACCACTCTACCAATCGCCACTGCCTACAAAGCCACTGCTCAACTCCGCCACTCGGGCTACACCTCCACTCTGGCCATCGGCCACTGGCCTACACCGCCCACTGGCCAATCGCCACCGGGCTACATCGCCACCGTCTCACCCGCCACCGGGGCTTAATCGCCACCCACCCTCAATCGCCACCTGGCCAACGCCCACCCACCAACCGCTCACACTCTGGCCAACTCCGCCACTGGCCCAACCGCCACTGGCTACATCGCCACCGGCTCAATCGCCACTTACATCGCGCCACTCGGTCTTCACACCGCCACTGGGCTCACCGCCACTCTACCACCGCCACTCCGGCTACATCGCCACTCGGCCCAATCGCCACCGCTACAACGCCCACTCCCCGCCCCCAATCGCCACCGCCACACCGTCACCCGGCCCAACTCGCCCACTCACCAATCGCCACCGGCCTCACCGCCACTGGCCACCGCCACCGCTCACACTCGCCATTGCCATAACGCCCACCCGGGCTCACCGGCCACTCCGGCCTCAACCGCCACTCTACACCGCCACTGGCCCCAATCGCCACCCGGCCACTCGCCACTGGGCCCACCGCCACCCGGGCCACCCCCGCCCACCCCGGGCTCCAATCGCCACCGGCCAATCTCCACCTCGCCACATCGCCACCGGCCACCCACTGGCCACAACGCCCACTCGGCCATCGCTCACTCGGGCTCAATCGCCACTGGGCCATGCACCGCCACTTCTACTCAATCGCCACTCCCGCCAATCCCCACTCCTGGCCATCGCGCCACTCGGCCCACCGCCACTGGCTACAACGCCCACCGGGCTCACCCGCCCACCAGCTACATCGCCCACCGGCCAATCGCCACTGCCCAATCTCCACTGGCCACAACGCCACTCGGGCCTTCACCGCTCACTCTGGCCACATCAACACCACTGGGCTTCAATCACATCGGGCTATTAATCGCCACTTCCTACTAATCGGCCACTTGTCATGGAACGCCTGCTTGATCGGCCTTCCAATCACTTGACTCCAATCGCCCGCCACATCGCCACCCACAATCGCCACTGGCCACAACGCTACCGGCCACCGCACGGCTACACGCCACGCCCAATCGCCACTGGCCATAACGCTCACTCGCCCACCGCCACCTCCGCTACATCAATGGTCATTTCCTGGCCACCGCCACTTCTGGCCAATCGCCACCCACACCGCGACTGGCTACACCGCCACTTCCATATACCGCCACACTGCTCACCGCCACTCGGCACAACGCCACTCGCTCAATCGCCACTCGCCACCGCGCCGGGCTACACCGCACTCGGCCATCAAGCATTTCGGCTATCCCGCCACTCTCTACTGACCGGCCACTCTGGCCACCGCCACTCCTACCAATCGCTCACTCCTGGCTACACCGGGCCCACCCCACAATCGCCACCGGCTACCCGCCACCGGGCCCACCCGCCACTCCTGGCCAACTCCACCCGCCATCGCTCACCCTGGCCAATCGCCACTGGCCATTAACGCACTGGCCAATCGCCACTGCTCAATCGCCACTGGCTACACCGGGCTCACTCGGCTCACCGCACTCGGCTCAATCCCCACCCGGCCACATCGGCCACTCCTCCTGGGCCACCGCCACTCGCCGGCCACAACGCCCACTGGCCAATCGGCCACCGCCACATCGCCACTCTGGGCCAATCGGGGCCACTCGGCTCACGCTCACCGGCTACAACGCCCACTCCGGCCACCGCTCACTGGCCATCACCACTCGGGCCACCCGGCCACTCGGGCTATCACGCCATTTCGCCAATCGCCACTCGCTACACGCCCACACCCGCCACCGCCACTCGACCCCACCGCTCTGGCCATCGCGCCGGCCACCGCCACTCGGCTACACGCCACGGGCCATCCGCCACTCGGCCACAGCTCCCCGCCAGCCGCCACTCGCTCCACCGCCACTCGCCCACCGCCGCCACTCGTTGAATCTCACCACTGCTACACGCTACTCTGGCCAATCGCCACTCTGGGCCATCGCCACTCAGCTCACCGCCACTCTGGCCAACGCCCACTCTACTTCACCGCCACCTACTACATCACCACTCGTCAATCGCCACCGGGCCACAACGCCCACTCGCCACCGGCCACCGGGCTACAATGCCACACGGCTCAATCGCCACTGACCACCCGCCCTCGGCTACATCGCTCACTTCCGGGCCAAACCGCCACACGGCTGCAACGCCACTGGGCTCAATCGCCACTCTGCCCACAGCTCGGCCATCGCCACCCGGCTCCAACCGCCCACTCCCGCCCAATCGCCCACCCCTGGCTTAACTCACCACTGGCTACAACGCCCACTCCTGGGCCAACCGCCACCGCTCAATCGCTCACCGGCCACAACGCCCACCAGGCCTCAATCGCCACCAGGCTCAACAGCCCCTGGCCACATCGGCTCACTCTGGCCAGCCACCCGCCAATCGCCACCTCGCCTGGCAAAGCCACTCTGGCCACCGCCACTCGGGCTACACCTCCACTCCGGCCTCACTGGCCACCCGCGCCACACCGCCCACTGCTCCACCCGCCACCGGGCCACACCGCCACTGCCTCAATCGCACCGGGGCTGACCGCCACTCACCCAATCGCCACTCCCTCCCAGCTACAACGCCCACCCACCCTCAATCTCGCCACTACCACTCGCCACTCCGGGCCACCACTGGCTACATCGCCACTCCGGCTCACCGGTCACTGGGCCACATCGCCACCGGGCTCCCACCCCACCGGGCCCACCGCTCACCCGGCTCCTCAATCGCCACTCCCACTACACCCGCCACCTCCGACCAACCCGCCACTGGCCACCGCCCACCAGCTATTATCGCCACCCTGGGCCAACCGCCACTCGCCATAACGCCCACTCGGGCCCACCCGCCACTTGGCCATCGCCACTTCTGGCCAATCGCCACTCGCTCATCGCCACTCGCTTCACCGCCACTCGGCACCGCCACTCGGCCACCGCCACTGGGCGACACGGCACTCGGCCAATCGCTACTCGGCCAATCGCCACTGGCTATACCGCCACGGCCACCGCCACGGCTACGCTACTCGCTCACCGCTACTCGGCTTCACCGCTACTCGGCACGCTACTGCTTCACCGCTATACTGCCATAACGCCACTCGCTCACCACTCTCTGGCACATCACACCGGCCACCGCCACTCCTAACAATCGCTCACTGGGCCACACCGCCTACCCTGGCCAATCGCCACTGGCCACAACGCCCACTCGGCCCACCGCCACCGCCCTCAATCGCCACCCGGGCCACACCGCCACTCGCTACACCGCCACTGGGCTTCAATTCACCACTCTCGGGCTATTAACGCCCACTCCTCCTCCCTAGCCACCGCCACTCTGGCCACCGCCACCGGCTACACCGCCACTCTGGCCATCAGCCACTCCTGGCCACCCGCCACCGGGCTACACGCCACTGGCCCCACCGCCCACCGCCACCGCCACCCTCCGCTCAATCGCCACCGGCCATCGCCACTGGCCAATCGCACTCGGCCAACGCCACTGGCCAATCGCCACTCCTGGCATATCGCCACTGGCCAATCGCCACTCACGCTAACGCCACTCCCCGACCTCAATCGCCACTGGGCTACATCGTCACCCTGGCCACCGCCACTCTGGGCCTGCGCCCACTCGCTCAATCGGCCACTCTGGGCCATAACGCCACTACCAATCGCCACGCCGCCATCGCCGGCCTCTCGGCCAATCGCACTCGGCTACACCGCCACTTACTCAATCACCACTGGCTATTAACGCCACTTCGTTTAATCGCCACTCTGGCCAATCGCCACTCGGCCATCGCTACTGGGCTACATCGCCACGGCCAATCGCTTACCAGGCCACATCGCTACCCGCCAATCGCCACGGCCACCGCCACTCGGCTACATCGCTCACTGGCCAACGCCACTTCGCTACATCGCCACGGCCATAATCGCCACGCTCAACACCGCCACGGCCATCGCCACTCCGCCTTAATCGCTCACTGGCTACAATCGCCACTGGGCCCACCCACACTCTGGCTACACCGCCTCACTCCTACCACCGCCACTGCTCACTCCGCCACCGGGCCACATCGCCACTGGCCATCGCGCCACTGGCCTCAATCGCCACTGGCCACACGCCACTCCCCGGCTCCACCGCCACTGGCTACATCGCCACTCTGGCCCACCGCCACTGGCCAACGCCCACTCGCTCAATCGCCACTCTACTTTAATCGCCACTCTCTACCACCGCCACCTCCTGGCCACAACGCAACCCGCCCAACCGCCACCAGGCTGGCACCGCCACTGGCTGGCCACCGCCCACCCTGGCCACATCGCACCTCCGGGCTGCAATCGCCACTCGACCTCACGGACCCGGGCCACACGCCACCGGCTCAATCGCCACGGCTACAACGCCACTCGCTCACCGCCACTGGCCAGTCGCCACTGCTCAATCCCCACGCGGCTATTAACGCTCACTCCCGCTCACCCGGCCACTCCCCACTACAACGCCACTCGGGCTCAATCGCCACTCTGGCTACAACGCTCACTCCCGCCACCGCCACTCGGCCAATCCCCCACTCTGGCCATCAGCCACTTCGGCCTCAATCGCCACTCGCCACCGCCCACTGGCCACAACGCCCACTCGGGCTCAATCGCCACTGCCAACGCCCACACGGCCAATCGCCACTCGGCTACATCACCACTCGGCTCAATCGCCATCGGGGCTGGCTAACGCCCACTCGGCTCAACCGCCCACCGGGCCACAACGCCCACACCCGCCCAATCGCCACCGACTCCACCGGTCCCCCGCCATCGCCCACCGGCCCAACCGCCACACCCGCCACAACGCCACCGGCTCAATCGCCACTGGCCAACAAATTTCCACTTATGTCGCCACCGGGCTCACCGCCACCGGGCTCAATCGCCACCGGTCAATCACTCACTCGGCCACGCCACTGTCTTCAATCGCCACTGGCCACCGCCACTCGGGCTACACCGCCACTAGGGCTCAACCCGCCACCAGGATCACCAGCCCCCGGCCACATCGCCACTCCTCCGGCTGATCGGCCACCGGGCCCCAATCGGCCACCCACTACAACGCCCACCGGGCTCAATCGCCACCGGCCACCCACCCTGGCCAATCGCCACTCTGGGCCACATCGCCACCCGCCATCAATCGCCACCGGGCTACACGCCACTGCCTCAATCGCACTCGGCCACATCGGGCCACTCGCTCAATCGCCACTCTGGCCATCGCCACTGGCCACCGCACCGGCCATAACGCCACCCAACCACCGGGCCACTCGCCACCGGCCACTCACATCGCCACTGGCCACCGCCACTCGGCTCAATCGCCACTTCGGGCCAATCGCCACTCGCTCACCGCCACGGCTACACGCCACTCTGGCCATCGCCACGGCTACATCGCTCACTCTCCTTCCTTGCTCTCCAACCGCCACTCAGCTACACCGCCACCTCCTGGGCCACACCCCGCCACTCCACTACATCACCGCCCACTCCTGGGCCTCAACTCCGCCACCGACCCCATCGGACCCCACATCGCCCACCGGGGCTCAATCCGCCCACCCTGGCCACAACGCCACTCGGCCCAATCGCCACTCCGGGCCACATCACACCCCACCAACCCCACTCCTACTACAATCGCTAATTTCTGGCCAATCAAGCACTCGGCCACCGCCCACTCGCTGGGCCACCGCCACTCTGGCCTCACCCCGCACCGGGCATCGCCCACCCGGGGCCTCAATCCGCCACTACCACCCGCCACCGGGGGGCCACGCCACTCGGGCCCAACCGCACCCGGCCATCGCCACTTGGCCCAACCGCCACCGCCACAATGCCACCCGCCGGCCACCGCCCACTCGCGACCGCCACTCGGCCACCGCTACTCGCGCTGAGCAACGCAATCTCGCTCAATCGCCACTCAGGCTACACCCGCCCACTGGCCACACCGCCTCACCTCCGGGCCACACCGCCCACCTCCTGGCCCAACCCGCCCACCGACCCCACGGACCCTGGCCACATCGCCACTCCGGCCCAACCGCCCACCGGGCTACAACGCTCACTCGCCAACCGCCACTCGGGCTACATCGCCACTGGCCAATCCCCACTGCCAACGCCCACTGCTCAATCGCCACTCGGCCACAACGCCACTTCCTGGCCAATCGCCATCTGGCCAACGCCACTCGCTCACCGCCACTCTACCAATCCCCACCTCGGCCACGCCACTCCGGGCTCAATCGCCACTCGGGCCACCACTCACTACAACGCCACTTCCGGCTCAATCGCCACTCGGCTACAACGCCACACGGCTCAATCGCCACTGGCCATCACCACTCGCTCACCGCCACTGGCTAACGCCACTTCGCTCAATCGCACGGCTGCTGGCTCCGCCCACACCGCCCACCGCCACTCGACTCCACCGGGCCCGGCCGGCTCCGCCACTGGCCCAATCGCCACACGGCCGCAACGCCCACTGGCCACCGCCACCGGCCTCAACAGCCCCTGGGCCATCGCCACTCCTCCGGCCCACCGCCCACTCTACCAACCGCCACCCGGCCAATCACCACCTCCGGCCATAACGCCACTCGGGCCACCGCACTGGCCACCGCCACTTGGCCACCGCCACTACAGCTCAATCGCCACCAGGGGACTCAACAGCCCCAGCCACACCGCCACCTCCCGGCTTAATCGCCCACTCTGGGCTCAATCGCACCGCCTGCAACGCCCACTCCCAGCCAATCGCCACTCT